>NW_019168181.1:0-27690 GCF_002303985.1 Durio zibethinus
AATTTTTCACCACCTTTCTTAGGAAGTAGTTTCCAGCAAGGTTGGGCTTCGATCCCTGGCACTTACAAAATCCCCTTCCTCAATTCCTCTTAGCCCTTGGCCTCCCATATACAAAAAAGGTCTAGATTTTGACTACTGCTCTTTTTTTTTTTTTTTCTTTTTCAGGTATGAGAAGGAGGGGGAACCTTCTCAACTTGCTCATGTTGACATATTTGTAAGTACAGTTGATCCATTAAAAGAATCCCCACTGGTGACTGCAAACACTGTTCTTTCCATTCTTGCAGTGGATTACCCTGTTGATAAGGTCTCATGTTATGTTTCTGATGATGGTGCTGCTATGCTAACATTTGAGGTACTGTCAGAAACTTCTGAATTTGCGAGGAAATGGGTCCCCTTTTGTAAGAAGTATAATATTGAACCACCGGCACCTGAGTGGTATTTTTCTCAAACGATGGACTATTTCAACGATAAGTTGTTGCAGTCATTTCTGAAGGAAAGGAGAGCATTGAAGTTAACAACATTTCCAACGTCATTGAATTTTATTCTATTATTTATGGCTGATCACATGGCAACCCCAATGCCAATTGTAACTGTAGAGAGAGTATGACGAGTTCAAAATTCGGATCAATGCTTTGGTTGCCAAGGCTCAAAAGGCTCCAGTAGAAGGGTGGGTTATGCAGGATGGAACTCCTTGGCCTGGGAATAACATTCGAGATCATCCTGGAATGATTCAAGTATGTCTATGTTGCGCCTGAAGCAATAATCACAACAATACAGAAGCAATAGACAACAATCAATAATCAAATGTGCAGGAAAAATAAAGCACACCAAGATTTACGTGGAAAACCCTCCAGTGTAGAGGGAAAAAACCACGGGCCGCCAGAAAAATCTTCACTATCAAATAATAGTTATACAAAGTTCTTCTCTAGCTAAAACTAGAGCTAATCAACAACTAGAGAAACAATTGGAGAAATCTCACCAAATAAGTGACTCAACAAATACACCCTGGATTTGTTCCTAGAGAGCTTCAAACCCGATCTTCACCGTTCAGAATGTCAAACTCTGAATCATAAACCTCCTGACAAGGTTCCAACTCAATCGGACCACGGATCGACTTCCGTTCAACCAACTCTCCCTTCTCCTTTTTCTCTCTCTGCTTTTCCTGGCTTTTCTTCTTTCTCTGCTTGGTTTTCGACACACACTTAAAACAACCCCACCTCTTTTTTTATTAAGTAGCTAGGGCTCTGTGTAAAATAAAAGATCAAGGCCCATGGCCTTTACTTGGTCCAAAACCACTTACATGGGACTGGACCCATTTTCCTAACAATCTCCCCCTCCAGCCCCATTAGGAGGAGATTCATCACCATAGCAGTTTCATTTGGAACTTACCTTGGCCAGGGAACTCATTCCGGCCAAGTTACTGCAAAGCTCAAGCTTTTCCCTGGGAAGTATCTTAGTCAACATATCTGCCACATTTTTATCAGTATGGACTTTCTTCAATAGCATCTGCTGTTCTTCAATCACTGAACGTAACCAAATGATATCTAACATCAATGTGCTTTGTTCTAGCATGGTACATGGTATTCTTACTCAAATCTAAAGCACTCTGGCTATCACAAAATACCACATACTCTTTCTGATTCAACCCCAATTCAAAAAGAAAACGTTTCATCCAAAGCATTTCTTTACATGCTTCAGTTGCTGCAATATACTCAGCTTCTGTAGTTGACAAAGCAACACACTTCTGCAACTTAGACTGCCAAGATACAGCTCCTCCTGCAAAAGTGAAACAAATACCCTGAAGTAGATTTCCTACATCAAGATCGCCTGCCATGTCAGCATCAGTAAACCCTTCTAGAATTGGTTGTGAAACTCCATAAGTCAAACACATTTTTGAGGTACCCGTCAAATATCTAAAAATCCATTTTACTGCTTCCCAGTGAACCTTCCCCTGGATTAGAAAGAAATCTGCTCACTACACCAACTGCATGAGGCAATGTCAGGCCTTGTACAAACCATAAGATACATTAAAGAACCGACTGCAGAAGAATAAGGAATACTAGACATAGCTAGTTGCTCTTCCTTAGACACTGGACAAGATTTCTTACTTAGATGAAAATGGTTGGCAAGTGAACTGCTAACTGATTTAGCATGTTGCATGTTGAATCTACCAAGCACTCGTTCAACATACTTTTCCTGTGACAACCACAGCTTTCCAGCTCTCCTATCTCGGATAATGTCCATACCAAGAATCTGCTTTGCTGGACCTAAATCCTTCATATCAAAGGACTTAGACAATTGTTCTTTCAACCTGCAAACCATACTAGCATCTTGTCCTACAATCAACATATCATCAACATATAATAATAGGATAATGAAGTTACCATTAGGGAATTGTTTAATATACCACACAAGAATCTGCTGCTGTTCTTTTATAGCTATGACTCATCATAAAAGAATCAAAACTTCTTGTACCACTGTCACGGAGCTTGTTTCAAGCCATACAAGCTTTTCTTCAATTTGCAAACTAAGTGCTCTTTCCCTTTCACTTCAAAACCCTCAGGCTGATTCATATAAATGTCCTCCTGCAAAATCACCATGCAAAAATGCAGTTTTAACATCAAGTTGCTCAAGCTCAAGATTCAAACTAGCTGCCAATCCCAGTACCACTCGAATAGAACTCATTTTTACAACTGGAGCAAAAATCTCATTTTTACAACTGGAGCAAAAATCTCATCAAAATCGATGCCTGGTTTCTGAGAAAAACCTTTTACTACCAATCGAGCTTTGTACCTCACTAGTTTGTCACCATCCTTTTTCAACTTGAACACCCATTTATTCTTTAATGGCCTCTTCCCTGTTGGAAGTTTAACAAGATCATAAGTACCATTCTTTCGCAATGACTCCATCTCTTCTTTCATTGCTTTTAACCAGTGCTCTCTATCCGGAGTAGCCTGCACATCTTGAAAGCTTTCTGGCTCCCCTTCACTGGTAACTAAAATAAAATCTGAACTTGGATACCTGGTAGATGGCCTGCGCTCTCTAGTAGATCTCCTGAGCTGAGACTCTACATCACTTGATGCTGAAGGTAGCTCCCCCTGCTCAACACTCTCAGGTAGAGAGGATTGCTCCCCCTGCTCAAAACTAATAGCATCTGGCTCATCACCAACTATGCTGGCTCATTCATATCCCCAAGTTCTGTTTCTGGCTCATTTTCACCATCTGTGGCTCTTTCCTGTGAAATCCCTGTCGGTGTTGAAACATCACACTCAACAGTAACTCGTGTAGTCTTCTCATTTTTTCAAGGTCTGCTATGGTTTCTTTTTCATGAAAGACCACATCTCTGCTTCTGACTGTCTTTCTCTTTACTGGATCCCATACCCTGTAGCCAAATTCCTCATCACCATATCCTACAAACACACACTGTGTAGCTTTACTATCAAGCTTTGACTCTGCTCTTTTGGTACATGCATGAATGCTTTACACCCAAAAACTTTTAAGTGAGAGTATGAAGCATCTTTTCCTGTCCACACTCTTTCTGGAATGTCAAAGCCCAAAGGAACTGATGGTGACCTGTTAAGTAAATAACAAGTTGTGTTGACTGCTTCACCCAGAATGGCTTTGGTAATTTTGCCATCCTCAACATACATCTGACTTTTTCCACAATGGTGCGATTCATTCTTTCAGCTATACCATTATGCTGCGGTGTTCCAGTTCTGTCCTCTCATGCCTGATCCCATGCTTTAAGCAATACTCTTCAAAGCTTTTAGATGTGTATTCCCCACCATTATCAGTTCGAATACACTTCAAGGGTAACCCTGTCATCCTTTCAACCATGGCATGAAATTTTTGAAAATACTGCAGTACCTGACTTTTATATTTCAACATATACACCCAAATCTTACGTGAAGCATCATCAATAAAACTAACAAAATATCTGCTACCACCTAATGACTCAACCTCAATGGGACCACATACGTCAGAATAAATTAATTCCAATCTATTTTCTTTTCTCTGAGAACTTTTAACGAAAAGAAACTCTATGATGCTTACCAAACAAACAATAATCACATGAATCGAGAGACATACCTTTGGTCAAGGGAATGAGAGAGTGCCTTGCCAAAACCTGTAACCTTTTTCACTCATGTGTGCCAGCCCTCCTGTGCCACAAGTTTGCTGAAACATCATTTTCAACGGTATTTACCTGGTTACCGTTCAATTGCATCCATGTCTTATACATTGTGCAGCATAGTTTTCCCTTTGCAACTACCATAGATCCTTTGAGAAGCTTCACTGTCCATTCTTTGTCGGCTTTCATATCCCTCCTTATCAAGGACATTAATAGCAAGCAAGTTCATTCTCATATCTGGAATGTGTCTGACATCCCTCAAAGTCAACATGCAGCCTGTACTAGTTTGTACACCAATATCACCAATCCCAACAATCTGCGACACATTCTTGTTTCCCATCTTGGTACAACCAAGTCTCCCTGCTTTGTAAGTTGTAAACAACTCTCTCTTAGGAACACAATGATATGCAGCTCCTGTGTCAACTATCCACTCAATGCCGGGATCACTAACATGATTACAATCACCATGTGTACAAATCAAAGTAACTGAATCACTATCTGAATTCACTGCTGCAACATTGCCATTATCTGAACTCTTGCCTTTCTCATCTTTTCGCTCTTGCTTCAAGATTCTACAATTTCGTTTTATATGACCAGCCTTACCACAATGGAAACACTTCACTTTACCTCTAAACTTAGATTTATGTTTAGACTTACAAGTTGCAATCTTTTTAACAAGCATAACTTTATTCATACCTGTTTTTCTCTCATACAATGCTGCCAATTTTTTCCAAACAATGTGAGCATCCGATTCCTGCGCTACATGATGGAACACGCTGATATCAACCCATTTTCTGATTGTAGCCAGCGTCTTTCTACCTAGCTTCTTCCAGCTTTCATCTTTCATATCTGCTGGTTTAGCCGAATCACCCAATACTGGCTCATACAAATCTTTGCAGTATAGATGATCCTCCATCATAGGCTTCCAAATTGAATAATTTGATGCTGTCAATTTTATCATGGAACCTGTATCACCCTCCATGATCTCAAACAGAATTTACTTCTATCCTGGGTTGCTTCTGTATCGATGTCTCAAAATAACCCTCGCTCTGATACCACTTGTTGCGCCTGAAGCAATAATCACAACAATACAGAAGCAATAGACAACAATCAATAATCAAATGCGCAGGAAAAATAAAGCACACCAAGATTTACGTGGAAAACCCTCCAGTGTAGAGGGAAAAAACCACGGGCCGCCAGAAAAATCTTCACTATCAAATAATAGTTATACAAAGTTCTTCTCTAGCTAAAACTAGAGCTAATCAACAACTAGAGAAACAATTGGAGAAATCTCACCAAATAAGTGACTCAACAAATACACCCTGGATTTGTTCCTAGAGAGCTTCAAACCCGATCTTCACCGTTCAGAATGTCAAACTCTGAATCATAAACCTCCTGACAAGGTTCCAACTCAATCGGACCACGGATCGACTTCCGTTCAACCAACTCTCCCTTCTCCTTTTTCTCTCTCTGCTTTTCCTGGCTTTTCTTCTTTCTCTGCTTGGTTTTCGACACACACCTTAAACAACCCCACCTCTTTTTTTTATTAAGTAGCTAGGGCTCTGTGTAAAAATAAAAGATCAAGGCCCATGGCCTTTACTTGGTCCAAAACCACTTACATGGGACTGGACCCCATTTTCCTAACAGTCTAGTGGATTGTCATTTTATATATGATTACCAATTAACTTATATTTGCGGTACATCACAGGTTTTTCTTGGACAAAGTGGAAGACTTGACACTGATGGAAATGAACTGCCACGCTTGGTGTATGTTTCTAGAGAAAAGAGACCAAGGTTCAATAACCATAAAAAGGCTGGAGCAATGAATGCTTTGGTTAGAGTCTCTGCTGTGCTCACAAACGCACCATATCTTTTAAGTTTGGATTGGGATCACTACATTAATAATAGTAAGGCTCTCAGAGAGGCAATGTGTTTCATGATGGATCCATTGCTAGGAAAGAGAATATGTTACGTCCAGTTCTCCCAGAGGTTTGATGGCATTGACAAGGGTGATCAAAATGCTAATAAGAGCACCGTATTTTTTGATGTAAGTATTTGTTTATCAAAATTTTGTTTTGTTCATCTTTGACCAAAATATAATGTGTGAATCCTCAATTTCAGATTAATATGAAAGGTTTGGATGGCATTCAAGGTCCTATATGCGTTGGTACTGAATGTGTATTTAGGAGACTAGCACTTTATGGCTATGATGCTCCAAAACCAAAGAAGCCATCTACAAGGACATGCAACTGTTGGAGTAAGTGGTGTTGTGGGTGCTTTTGCTCGAGGAAAAAGAAGAAGCTACCTTATAAACAACTAAAGACAAGAAATACTGAACAAGAAGATGGAGAAGCAGCCCCACTTATGTTTACTGCTATGGAGGGTATTGAAGAAGGTGTTGTATTGAATTTTTGTACTTTCTGATCTGTCCCATAAAACCATTCAAGTTTTCTAACAAATGAAATTATGTGAAGCATTGTTAGTATAGATGTGAAAGCTTTGAAAATGTGGAACCCTTGACTCAATTAGTTTATGCAATCACCTTTAAGAGGTGACATTCAGTAGGTCTGAAGTTCAAATCCAGTACTTGCAACTCATTCCCCTATTCCTGCAGCCTACTTTCTTAGAAAAAAAAAAAAAAAAAAAAAAAAAAAAGTCTGAAAATGCGGTAGTTGTGCATTTGGTTGACCTGGAATCCACCATGATCATTTGATTTGTGATTTCCTTATAAAACATTTAAGGATCTAACATATTTTTACGTCAGCTTGTAAGACTAATCAATATTTTATAAATCAATAACCTTAACTGTCCAGCAAGTTTGATTATCTTGTCATCTAACTTGGGAGATCTTGAATACAGGAAAGGTAGGGGAAAATTTTGCCTTGTCTGAGCTGAAACTGGAAAAGAAATTTGGTCAGTCCCCTATTTTTATTGCCTCAACCTTGCTAGAGGATGGTGGAACATTGAAAGGTGCTAGTCCTGCCCCTGCATCTCTGCTTAGAGAAGCCATCCATGTTATCAGTTGTGGTTATGAAGAAAAAACAGAGTGGGGAAAAGAGGTAGCAACAATTTTTAGATTCTGCTATCGATATTTTGATATAATTTTTTCCCTTAAAAGATACTTATAATTCATATTGAAATTTTGATATACCTTTTTCCCTCAAAAGATACTTATAATTCATGCAAATATTTGTTGTGATATAGGTTGGATGGATCTATGACTCAGTTACAGAGGAAATATTAACAGGATTTAAAATGCACTGCCACGGGTGGCGATCCGTATATTGTATTCCTGCTAGGCCTGCATTTAAAGGATTTGCTCCCGTTAACCTTTCTGATCGTCTGCAACAGGTCCTCCGATGGGCCCTTGGATCTATTGAAATACTCTTCGCTAAGCATTGTCCTCTTTGGTAGGGATATGAAGGTGGTCTAAAGTGGATGGAGCGTATTTCTTACATAAATGTCATTCTATATCCGAGGATCTCGATTCCTCTGGTTGCATATTGTACCCTTCCCGCTGTGTGTCTGCAAACGGGGAAATTCATCATTCCAGAGGTATTAAGCTTCTAACCAAAAATTAGCGAAAGAAAACCTCGCTTGTTCTGTGGATTTTTTTTTCTTTCTTTTTTCTTTTTTTTGGTATTTGTAGCTGCCAAGAGTTATTGAGATTAAAAGTCCAAAATTCCACGACTATTTTTTTTTTTAATTTATCAATTTCTTTACATTGTTGTTAGGACATCCTTGTGATGTGAACTTAATTATCTTCAATTGCCTATACATTTTGCAGCTTAGCGGTGCCAGTAGCATTTGGTTCTTGTCACTTTTCCTTTGTATTTTTGCAACAGGCATCTTGGAAATGAAATGGAGTGGAGTCAGTATGATGAATGATGGAGAAATGAACAATGGTGGGTGATTGGAGGCGTTTCAGCGCAGCTATTTGCTGTATTCCAAGGGCTTTTAAAGGTTATAACCGGCGTTGACACGAACTTCATCAAGACTCCAAAGGTAAGCGACGATGGAGAGTTCTCCCAGCCGTATGCATTAAAGTGGACAACTTTGCTCATCCCACCAACAACATTGCTTATAATAAACATGATAGGACTGGTTATCGGTATTGCAACTGCAATAAATTATGGTTATGATTCATGGGGACAATTTTTTGGAAAGTGTTTTTTTGCCATCTGGGTTATTATTCACTTGTATCCCTTCCTAAAGGGTTTGTTTGGGCGAGAGAACAGGTCTCCCACGATTGTTATTGTCCGGTCAATTGTGTTGGCTTCTATCTTTTCTCTTGTGTGGGTTCATTTGGATCCATTCTTGCCCAAATCAGTTGGTCCGCCACTTGTGGAATGTGGGTTGGATTGTAACTAGCAGCACATCTGCTCCACCGGAACCCCAAAATTTGCTAGTTGAGGATATATGGATTATGAAGGCAAAGTTTGCGTAGTGTAGCTTAAATATGTATTTTGGGACGATGTCATCCCTTCCATTCGCCATTTCCTAACATTGAAATCGGAATAAGGGTGTTGAGCAAAGTGATTTTTATTGGAGGTAACAGCTCCCTGATTCTTTATCAGTTTTATGCACCCATGGAAAAGGAGGCTATGTGTTTTATTATTATTTACATTACTCTTTTGTCTAGTTGATTTGATTTTTATTTACAGTAAAAGTGGTGATTGTAAAGGTTAAAGATTTCAATATGTCATTTTTTATATCAGTTTATTGATTTTAAAAAAAAAAAAACAATAACTTTTTACATAAAAAATAAATTCTTTTATTAAAAAATCCATCATCAATGGTGAATTGCCACGTGAATTCACATAAACGTATAAAATTTATTAAATTATTTTATTTCATGCATGTTGCATATGTGGCATATTTTTATTGGTAAAATGTGTTGGTGGATACATTAGATAGACATAATTTAGATTAAGTTTTCTAAATGGAGTTCATAAAATTTTTAATAAAAATGATACAATTAAAATTTGAATAAAAAAATCGAAATCAATATATTGATAGAATTTAACGAGAATATCAATAATATATTAAAAATGATTAAAAATATAATTTATTTGATTAGTATCAATTGTAAAAATTTTATTAAAATTTTTTTTCTAAAAAATATATCAAAATTTATTATAATTGGTTAATTGGTTATGTTTTCTCACATATGCTTTCTCACATATGCTTCCTTGGCTTGTTCACATTCTTCATTCACAGCACCCATTTGTGTTCCAATTTCAACCATTACCTCATTGAGCATTTAGATATGCTTTTGTGCTTCAGTAAGTGCTTCGTCTTTCTTTTTTCATCTATGCTTGCAATTGTCAATTTTCTTTTAAAAGTTGGGTTAGCTCACGATTGGTGGATGACTATGTGATGTTGAGATAAAAAAAAAGGATTCTTTTATTCATCTTTTTCTTGTCTGAGTGCTTGAACCTTTTTGTCCATTCTTCCTTCTAACCCTCTTTTTAGCCTTTTGTTTTGAAGTTCCAATTCATCTTTTTCAACTTAGAGCTTTCTTTTAGTGGTTTTCACTACCAATAAGGGATCAAAAGGTGGTGATTTCATTAGGCTATTTGAAGTAATTTCTTTAGGGATTTTAATGTCTTTGCATTGTCAAATGTGCCACACAAAGTACTTAGGGGTAACCTTATTTGAGTGTCTCCTCCAAACTTCCCTTTGAGACAAATTCCAAGCTTGCAAGGCTTTGGCTATCTTTAGGGAGGCATTAATTTCAATATATAAAAATTCCATTTTACTAAGTTTGAAAGTGGCTGGGATAAACTGTTCATAGCTATATTGTCTTTACACTATGATGAGAGAATAGCTAACTACATCGCAAAGGCCTAATAGAAGAACCCAAAGGTTATCTTCTCAACCATACAACTTTAGTCCATAGGCATCCAAAGAGCTCTTCATATCACATCTTAACTAGTGAGCTTGCATAGAAACAAGGTCCATACTTCATTGGATTTTTGTATAGGTTATTCATTCTCATAGAATTCCTTAATAGAAGTGCTTGTAGTGAAATAGGGCTTGCTAAATTCACCACGATTATTTTTAATATGACTTTTCATCCAAATGGTTAACAATTGAGCATATCCACTAAAATGGCCCTCTCCATTAAGGTGACAATGATTTAAAGATCTAATGTCTCGGCTAAAATTGTAAAAATATGGTTAATTTGGTAACCAAGTTGATCAAATAAATTCACCACTGTAACATCAACACAACCCATTACTTTTGGAAATACCATCATCTCATATGAAGCCAATGCCATCAAATCCATTCCTCTTTCAATGCAAAAATATTTGTATATAAAGTCACGAACATTGGACCAACGAATACCAACATTTTCACCTTTCCTTTTACCCAATTATCAATAGTTTGGACATCTATGACCATTATTTGAGCAAGCTTTTTGTGTTAACCAGTTTTTTTATTTTTTTAATATACCTTATCAAGATTAGAGAGATCCAAGCGAAAGAGAGTTGAATATTATTCAATAATTGGTACCATGTCAACTTCATTGAACACAAAACAGTGATATAAAAGGTCCCAAACTTGAACCATGGCCCTAATAAGTTGATTATCCATAAAGACTAAAAAAAGTAATGCAAGATCCCTAAACTTCTTTTGGAAAGTCTCCTTGGCATTGACATTTTGTTGGTTCCAAATACTAACCAAATCGTTAAGATCATTTCGTTTGAAATTGAGATGGATTTTGGTAGGCAAAGTAGTTACAGAATTGACTGGCAAATAATCACCAACTTTAAGCTGAGATTCCTCAAACTTTATTCTTAGGCTCATAGGGAACTTTGATAGGTTATCCATGGATGTGATTAAGATTCTCTTTGTTAAGATTATTTTGTAGTAATTACTCCTTATATAAATCTAATGATGCATGCATGTAAAATAAAGTAGAGAAAAATTTTAGTTAACATATACAAGGAATAGCATAATATATACAAGGAACAATATAAAAGGTTAGTATGCAATAATATATACAAGGAATAACACAAATTTACAAGAATAATAACTATCCCATCATGTGTCTTATTTAGGTTTTTTTCTAATAAATGGAGGGTATGGCTCTAACCTAGGTTTGGATTCTTAAGGTTCATGTACATGCTAGGTTCAAAGGCTTGACAAATTACAGGCTCTCAAATTGTTCCCTGCATCACCGTCCGTTATAAACAAGTAGGGCAACCTAATCCTCGCCCACTGTTATAGGCTCAAACAAAAAGGGTTCAATTTGAATGAAAGTTTTTGCTAGCTCACACGAAGGTTATTACCTCACGAGAGTGTAGGTACTTGCTCCCTCCTAATAAAGGATAAAGTCTCAGTATAGAGCTTATGCATGAATACAAATGTGGTGTGTGTAAAAGGACATATCAATAATCAAATAAATTAATGCACATAAAAAATTAAAATTTGCAAAACAAGAAAAAAATAACCAATAAGTTAGTAATATGAAAATCAGAAATAATTACATAATAAAACTAGCAAAGTAAGGCTTAAGATAACACATGACTAACTAATGGATTGACTCTCTAATGTCCCCAGTGGAGTTGTCAAACTGTCATAACGTTTAGGTTGAAAAAACTTACTAATTAGACACAAAAATCAATGAGTCGCCATCAATCTTTTTTACCTAGATGTGATTGGCCACCTATATGAATCTATCTTTTTTAAAGTTATCGTAAGCCTAAGCTAAAGTTCTCTAAAAAGAATAGTTTATGGTTTACATTAGTAGAACTAAAGTTTGGGAGTCGATTACATGTAGGGAAGGTATTAGCACCCTTTTATGCTCAAAATTGGTACCACATTAATTATATGTCATCTTGCCTAAGCCTTAATCAAAGATGGCTTTTATCATGCAAATAAATCAATTATAATCCCTTTATTTATTTACAAAACATGGTGATACAAAAATTCTATCAAATATCAAGCAATCATGCAATCATGTAATAAATATTAAATCATACCATGCCAAAATTATCATGCAAATATATTACAAATCATACCAAATATCATGTAATAATATCATGCCTAGATCAGGCTAAAATATTCATGTAAGAATGTCATGAAAATATATTAATTGTCATGCAATAAGAACAATCATGTAAATATGCAAATCAAATATAATCACACAATAAATATAAAAATATATAGTTAGATATCATTCAAAATTAATATAATATCATATTATGCAACAAATATAAAGTAATGCAATAATAATAATGAATAAATAACCACGCAAATAGATATATTATTAATCATACAATCACACAAATAAATATATATAATCACACAAATAACAATATAAATCATGCAATTAAATATATAATCATGCAATTAACAACATAAAACATGCAATTAAATATATAATCAAGCAATTAACAATATAAAGCATGCAATTAAATATATTATCATGCAGTTAACGATATAAAACATACAAATAAATATATTATGCAATTAACGATATAAAACATGCAAATAAATATATTATCATGCAATTAAGTATATAATAATACAAATAATAATATAAATCATACAATTAAATATATAAAAATAATCAAGCAACTATACAAATAAATAAATTGATAATCATGCAAATAAATTAATAATCATGTAAGCATATTAATAGTCATGCAAATATATTAATAAATCACACAAATATATTAATCATATAAATAAACTATTAGACAAATAAATTATCATGCAAATATAATATTATTCATGCAAATTCATGCAAAAATAAATACCATGAAATAAATATAAAAATTAAAAGTAAGGAATTAAATATTATAAAAGTTATGCAAAAATCACAAAAAAAAAAATGAAAGCAAACATTACCTCAATGGATCATGGGTTCCAACAATTTCTTACATTTCAAAAACTGATGTTTCCTACTATAAATCTTAACCTTTCTTTCAAAAACTCCAATTAGATCTTCTTGCAAATTTTTTTGTTTGATTGCTTCTTCCTCGTTGATTCAAACATTTATTCAAATTTTCTCTCATTTCAATAAACTTTGTTTATCTTGAAATCAATTGCCTTTAGGCTCCCTCTTTTGATCTTAGATTCAATGTCCTTATACAGGGATTGAATTCCTTTTGATTTGGAAGAAATTAATTCAACCGAATCTAGGATTTCTCTCCAATTTTATTCTCTGTGCAATCTTCTTTTTTTCAATAGATTGAGCCATAAGTTTTTCCAAAATTATTCAACCACTAAAGTTAAAATCCGAGATAGAATCCAAGAGTTTAATTGAATCCAAGATTTTTCATACAAAATCCCATATTTTTCTTTTTTTTCTATTTTACTCCTTTTTTATTTTTTTTACAAATTGACTTTGACTTTTTAGCTAAAAAAATAAAATTAAACTAAAAAATTAAGATACAAATAAAATATAGGACTTAATCTTTGGTTCCAAAATTTACTTTTCCGATTAAATCCAATTGCACAATCTAAATTAAAATTCGAAGCCAATGAATTTCAAAAAATCTCAGACAAAATAGGATGTTTACCTAAGCTTCAAGCAAATAAAAAAGAGGTCAAGGGTCAGTTGAGGGCTAAGGTAGAGGAAGTTTGCAAATAGGCGAGATCCGACGATGGTAAAGGGTCCTGAATTAGTTGCATACTTGCATAACAATCAAACTAACCAGTCCAGGAGTGAGAAGATCTGTTTATAAATTTAAATAAGAGACACATAGAGAAAGAAATGCAAGTGAATTCTGGTTTAGTGGTGGGTTCTCACAACTTGAACGAGCTCCTAGTTATTTATCGTGACAGGGACTCTTCTGTAAGTTGTGTGCATATATATATATATCAAACACACTTGCACTTTTTTTTTTTTTTTTGCTTTTGAATTACAAATTACAGGAAAAAATGAGAGCGAATGGTGTTGCAGAGAAAAAGGTGGGAATGTTTAAGTGGCCAAACATGTTACATATGCGGAGATGATGTAGGACTGACAGCCGCCTGCAATGAGTGTGCCTTCCCCATTTGTCGAGCTTGTTATGAATACGAGCGCAGGGAAGGCGATCAAGTGTGCCCTCAATGCAAGACCAGATTCAAACGTCTCAAAGGTCTCTCACTAGTGTGAGGGTATATCGTATTTTTCTGGCACCTGTTGGAGGGAGGATAATCGAAATATTGTCGTGGAATGTTTGAGGTCTTACCAGGGGCATGAAATTCAATAAGTTAGGAGGATGATAAGGGAATGTTATATTGAAATGGTGTTGTTGCGGGAAACTGAATAGGTTTCTTGTGATTTTGGAATTGCTGAGAAGATCTGGCTTTTTTTATGGGGGATCTAGTCTTGCTGAAGGAACATCGAGTGGACTAATAATGATTTGGGAAAAAATTTAACTTCAGCGGTGATCAAGAACAGATTTGTGTACTGGTTTATGAGTATGCCCCTAATGGCCAGGATGAAAGAAGAGATGGAGTGAACTGGTTGCGTTGAAGCATGAAATGGGAGGAAATAAGTGCGTGGCTGGCGATTTTAATACTATTAGGTGTTCAGATGAGAGGAGGGGGTGCACTTCCGATGGTGTTGGGATTGCTGATTTAAATGAGTTCATTCAAACGGAGGAGCTTCTGGACTTACTCCTAGTCTTTTCTCTGTGGCAGTAGACAAGGAATGTGTAGTTGCTGAGTAAGCAAATATCTATTCAAGGGAATGGAATTTTCGAATTAGATGATAGTTTTTGAATGTAAAATGAACTATTAAAGAAGTTGCTGGACATTGCAATCGAAAGTGCAGTAAGGACCAACACAAAGGACAATCTAGTGTGGCAACTTGATAGAAATGAAAATTCTCAGTAAAGCAATTTGTGTCTTTCATGGATAGTTTGCATCTTTCTTTCGATCAATAGATTTTATGGTGGCTATTAGCTACGTATGTTATAAGGATTCTTGACTTTGGAAACAATAAATGGTCTTTGTTGAGATTGATAGATTAAGAAAAGTCTTTGGGGTGGTTGACTTTGTTAACATTTAAAGAGAAGCTAACTATTTTGTAGACTGTTTTTCTTCATGCTTGACTATAATTAACGTTTAGGTGCTTTGTTTGTGTATCGAGGAATGTTGTATCTAAAGATTTTTCACTTATTGGTTTAAGCATTATGTATTGACTTTTTCGGTTTAATAAAATTCTACTATTGGTTGAGAAAAAAAATTAAATTACTCTTCTATCGGAAAAAAAAAACTCACAAAAAGGTGCAAAATTACAGTAATACTGGCTGTGGTATCCGCCCAAAATAAATGGATTTCATGTGTTGAGTGGTTTATATCACGGCCAAAATATCACAAAGAAGAGGTCTAAACCTATACGTTAGGAAGCATGCCGATGGCTAATTTTTGAAGTACTATTGGCTGTTGTATCACGTGAAATAAATGTTTAAACCCCTCAACGCGTTTCCTTTTTGTGGCTTCATATTCCTAATTTAAATATATATATATATATATATAGAGAGAGAGAGAGAGAGAAGTGGCACGACATTATGGAATATACTTGCATGTGCAATTTGAGTGTGATTAAAATGATATGAGTACTGCTTTTTGTTTATTTGACTTCATTTTTCTACCATCAATCAAAATTTTACTAATACTTAAAATTAGGCTTGAGATAAAGAGAAAAAAAATTATTTCAATCAATGTGTTTAAAAATTTAAAGTTTAATTGCCTTGGAATGTGATCAATATATATAACGTTAAATATAATACTTGATTTAGTTTATTTTAATTATAATGTTTTATATACTTATTTTTATATTTTTCACTCATTTCATTTAATGTTATAATATTAAAGTAATATTATATACGTTTATTTTTTCTATATGTTTTTGGAATACATTTTAAATGTTTTTATTCTATATGATAACTATAATGGGACATTATGCAAAGAGATTTATTCATTGAGGTGGATCTGCAACAGGATCGATGAGAGATGATACACATATTGTGTTATTTTCAACCTCAGATACAATAACAAATTGACGAGTTGAGGATTTAGTTTAAATCTTTTATAAATCAGATGATGCAATTGATGGAGTCTGACAATTTTCGTCAACACAATCTACTAAAATTGATAACAACAATGCAGATTATGGATTAAAGGATGTAGCAGCACAATGATATATTTTTCAAGAGTTGTATTATAAATTTTATGGATTTTAGTACTGTATTTTATAGATTTTAACTTTATAATTTGGATTGTTTTAGAATTTTTTTTTATATAAACTTTATGATGTGGATTTGATCTTTTAATGAATAATAGATTGCTAAAATAATTTTATTTTTAATTTAAAGATTTATTAAATAATTATAGATGAAATTAATCAAATTATCAATGAAATTTGAATTTTACCAACATATTTTATCAATGGAATTCTCACTTTTAGCAACGAAAATAATAAATTATCTATGGAATATCGATGGATTATTGATGAATTTTATCAACGAAGTGTTGATGCAATTATCAATGGAACATTTATTGACGAAATATTTACTAATGAAAATTTTCATCTATAAATTTCATTGATAAAATATTTACCTATAAAATTTAAGTTATTATTAATAGAAAATTTCGTTGATAATATGGTATTTTCTGATAGTGCATTGAAAAAAGAAAACTCACAAAAAGTTGCAAAATTACAGCACTATTAGCTGTGGTATCCGCTTGAAATAAATGGATTTTATGTGTTGAGTGGTTTATATCACGGCCAAAATGACACAAAAAAGAGGTCTAACCGTGTACGTTAGCAAGTATCCACGTGAAATAAATGTTGGAAACCCCTCAACGCCTTTCTTTTTTGTGGCTTCATATTCCTAATTAGAAAAAAGAAAAAAAAAGGGAAGTGGTACTTGCATGTGCAATTTGAGCGTGATTAAAATGATATGACAATTGCTTTTGATTAATTTGTTTATTTTTAATTTTAAACTTTGAGATTTGAACTTCTAATTAGGTAGTTTGTTTCTTCTTGATTCGTCACTGCCATCGTTCTGAAGTGTGAAAACAGGTTTCTTCTTGATTCGTCACTATCATAGTGTTGAAGTGTGAAGAACGGTCTTTGGTTAACTTCTTTTTTATTGGACAATGTGGATGGAAGGTTATCCTTCAATAGCCTGAATTAATCCAGGAAAAAGATTGGATACTGGTTAGCTGTTTTGATGGGCGGATCGTAGAATTGTTGTGTTCTTTAATTACTAGCCTCTTGGAATTATTGTAGATTATCTCTGTGCGGAATTCTTGTTTCATGTTGATTTACTAAAACCTTTTTGAAAATCATTACTGTCAAAATCTTTGCCTTGTATTCTTACTGGGAATTGCTTCTATTGGCTGTCTTAACTTGAATTTTGGGCTTCCTTTGTTTTCACCCCCATCGATCTTGATTGCTTCTACTGTTATCTAGGTTTAATTTTTACTCTGTATTAATGTTGATTGCTCATTGCCTTCTTTTTTAATTGATTCTCAGTTTTTAGTTTCTAAAGGTGGCCTAACTATGGACTTGACTTTGACTAGAGATTCAATTCGCATGCCGAACTGAATCTTTGTTTGGGATCGCTTCAGGCTGGTGTCGCGGCCTCACTCGCTTCTATGTTTGAACCCCCCCCCCCCCCTTTTGTGGGCTTCCAAGACTTTGTCAAAAATTTTTGCCTTTTATGATCTTGATTTGCTGTTGTTCGGCCTCCTTATGTCTCAATTTGTTGATCAGTGCTTATTTAAAACTAAATTGTTGTGCCAAACTGCATTTAAAATTTTTTTAAAAATTTTTTAGAAATCTTTTAGAAATTTTTAAAATTTTTTGAAATTTTTACAATTTTTTGAAATTTTTACAATTTTTTTTGAAATTTTAAAAATTATTTAATTATTTATAATTTTTAAAAATTTTTAGAAAATTTCAAAAAATTTTAAAATCTTTTAGAAACTTTTTTTTCATATTGATGTGATATTGATGATGTGATATAAATTAAATTTTTTGACATATATCAATATTTTATCGAATGTTCATGTCATATCAATATTTTTATTTGACGGTATTAAGAATTATGATAATTTAATATATAAAAATATAATTTAAGTACAAAATTAAAAAAATTTTTATTTAAATATTACATTAGAAAAAATAGAATAATTAAGAAGCCATAGGGGACATTATCCCTTGGTACTACGATTTTCTTTCTTTTGTCCGATGTTCCGTCTCTTTCTTCATTCATTTCCGACGCAACTTGTAATAGAATTGAAACATTTCTCAAATTTGTTTGCTATAAATATCACTTACACAAACACTTAATTAAGCACGCAACACTTGTTATTCTTTTCGACCATCTTTCCTTCATATAGATTTTGAGCCATGGCAACACCTTCCAGTACTTCTCTTTCATTTGCTATCCGTAGATCCGAACCCGAACTCGTTGCTCCAGCCAAGCCCACACCACATGAATACAAACTATTATCCGACATTGATGATCAAGAGAGTCTCCGGCTCCAAATTCCGGTGATCCAATTTATCAGTACGATCCCTCCATGCAAGGGAGGGACCCTGCTAAGGTTATTAGGGAGGCACTTAAACAAACCCTTGTGTTTTATTATCCATTTGCTGGTAGACTAAGGGAAGGGGCTAACGGTAAACTTATGGTGGATTGCACTAGTGAAGGAGTGTTATTTATTGAGGCCGATGCTGATGTTACCCTTGAACAGTTCGGTGATGCACTTCAGCCACCATTTCCTTGCTTTGATGAGCTCCTTTATGATGCTCCGGGCTCTGCAGGGATGATAAATTGCCCATTGTTGTTGATTCAGGTACCCTTTTTATCCGAGCTCTCATAAACTTTGACATCACTTTTTTTTTCTTCTTTGGAGTTCAATTAAACAACCTGGGAATGAATTAACTGTCTCCCAAGATGTATACTTGAACTAGAAATGAAGATCATAATATATATTTTTTTCAAGTAGACCTTTTAATTAATAGATAAAACAGAGACTACATCATCCAGGGATAGCAAGCTATAAGTTGCTAGACCTCTCGAAAAGTGAACAAAAGGAGTTGTTTAAATCGCTAACTCACAATTAAAAAATTCGCTTCGTAGGATTTTAAGTTCTATTTACGCCTGATTCGGTGAGGCTATCAGCAAAATTATTTATCTCTTGTGATGTATGAAAATTTTTATAAAATTTTTAATTGTTGTTTCAAAGTTTTCAAATGCAACATGTGCATATACCAAGCAAATTTTCTTATCAAGATCACAATTAAAAAAGAAAAAAAAATAAATTCGTAAGCAAATTTTATAACCAATCGTACATGGACAACTGTTCACACTCGACGGTGATTTCAAGTAAGAGTACTTCAAACAAATTTTCGCGTTTCCTACTGAAATTTGTGTGGTGAGCATCTAGTCCACCGACACCTCAGGGTACCACTAGGGGTGTAATCGAGCCGACACAGTGAGAAGCACGAGCTCGACTCACAACTCACGATTCGATACTCGACTCAAACTCGATCGAGTTTTATTTTTCAAGCTCAAGCTCGATTCGTGATCGAATTCAAGCTACTCGAGCTCGCTCGATTAAGCTCGATTAATATGTAAAAATAAGCTCGATTCGTATACTTGATAAGAGTTCGATTATTTATGTTCGAGCTCGAAATCGAATTCGAAATAGTTTATTAATTAAAATAATAAAAATATATTTAAATATAAAAGCTCGATTAGGCTCGCAAGTAACTCGAGTCGGATATAAGAATACTCGAATTCGACTCAATCGATAAGTCGAGCTACTCGAGCTCAAGCTCGACTCGATAATAATCAAACCGAATTCAAGTTTTCTTCGAATCGAATCCGAGTAACTTGCAAGTACTAATATATCATTTACACCCCTAGGTACCACCCAATTTAATAGAGCTGATGAATCCGCCAGTACCTCGTATTCAAATAGGACAAGATTTATTAGAAGTTTGTAGAGGAAGTTTGAGATTTTTTTAAAAAATTTAATTTAATAAAAATTTTAATAAAAAATTTAAATTGATAAAATTTAATATGAAAATTAATAATATATAAAATATTATTTATAGTTTAAATTTAATTGATATTTTTCAATGATAAAAATTTTATTAATAGTTTTATTAAAAATATTTATTTAAAAAATATATTAAAATATATTAAAATTTTTTTAAATTTAATAAACTTTATTTATGTGATGAGATTTTTAATTAATTAATTTTGATTTTTAATTTTTAATTTAATTTAATCATTTTTGGAAAAAATTTTTTACAAATTTTACTTAAAAATTTTATTTAAATCTTTCGCTATTGGAATAACATAAACTAAAACTTTTAGTACTATCTAGAGTAATTTTAATTGAAGAGATCAACCAAGAAACTTGCTTGCTAATTGGTACTGTCAAAAAAATTTTAATATTATCTAACAAAGGCAAAATTAAGTGATTATAAAGAAAGAAATCACATGCTCTCTATATTTCAAAGTTTAAAACAGTTCAATTTAATTATATAGAAATTTTTAATTAAATTTAATTATATAAAAATTATATATTATAGTTATTTTTATTGATTATTATATTTCACATGTACTTATGTTTTTATGTGTATATAGTATTTTCCTTAATGTATTTAATGTTCTCATCTAGGTTTTTTTTTTTTTTGTCTGCCCATCTAAGTATTAAATGGTTCAAAATAAAAGCATATAAAGGTATGATGTACGAAAAATAAAGATTTAATATCTAATAATTTGTATATTTGTGTACTTTTAAATTTTTTTAAATAAAATTCATTTTTATATTATTAATTGATTATAGGTAACACGGCTAAAATGCGGTGGTTTCATCTTTGCCATCCGCTTCAACCACGTCATGAGCGACGCCGCTGGCCTAAAACAATTCATGTCCACCATGGGCGAAATGGCACGTGGCTTGGTTACAACCTCGATCCCACCCGTATGGGAAAGACACCTCCTAGATGCTCGAGACCCACCACGAGTCACTTTCACACACCACGAGTACGACGAAGTGGAAGCCAACATTAGCACCCAGTTACCGGACAACCTGGTCCAACGTTCCTTTTTCTTCGGCTCCTATGAAGTTCAAGCTCTTCGAAAGCTGCTCCCACCCCACCTTCGCCAATGCTCCAAGTTCGAACTATTAACAGCTTGCTTATGGCTTTGTCGAACCATTGCTATAAATCCTGACCCTGACGAAGAAGTGCGCATGCTATGCTTTGCTAACACACGTTCCAAATTTAATCCTCCATTGCCATTGGGATATTATGGTAATGCCATCGTGTTCCCAGCAGCAATAACAACAGCTAGAAAACTTTGCCAGAATCCATTGGGGCATGCAGTGGAACTAGTGAAGCAAGCCAAGGCAAGCGTGACGGAGGAATATGTGAAATCAGTCGCTAGTTTGATGGTGATTAGGGGTAAACGGCTGCACTTCCCAGCAGTGATTGGTTCCTACTTGATATCAGATGTAACAAAATTTGGACTCGATGACGTCGATTTCGGGTGGGGTAAGGCAGTGTTTGGAGGACCAGCAAAAGGTCTTGGAGTGATAAGCTTTTTCATACGAGCCAAGTATATGAAAGGCGAAGTTGGAACTTTGGTGCCGATTTGTTTGCCAGCACCGGTCATGGAAAGATTTGCTAAGGAATTGGACAACATGTTGAAGGGTAAATCATTTTTTATTTCATCTGCTATGTGAAAGAAATAGAAATGTGACATGAAGAGAGAATGTGTGGTATCATGATACTCTTCTTTAAATTGCAAGGCTCTTGCCCAGTATATGTTTCTTCCCCAATATGTTGTAGCTAATAACCACTTCATGATAAATAAAAACGAGGAACAATTAATTTAATGATTTCAGAAGAACTAAAACAACTTTATGCATGAATTAATCCTTAAGGTTGTTGATTAGCAATTTGAGATTAATTATGTAGCATAATATTGCATTTGAAAACTCAAATTCGGATTTGAATTTTTTCTTTAGATATTATTTAAATTTAAAATACAAGAACTTGGAATTTTATATTCCAAAAAATTTAAGATTAGAAGTTTCAATTTTTTTTTTTTAAAGAAATTTCATATTACAAGTTAAAAAATTATGATTATAGTAAAATAACTTTTAATATGTATCAAATAGTATATGCATAGAAGAATCGATATATAAGCAAATATCAATCAAATAAACAAATGATCAACATTAAGTTGGAATAAACTCGTATATTAACATGACTTGGACGCGAGACGTAAAGGTTTCAAAGCCTTCTCGTTACTATTGAGAAGATTACTTGCACACGAAAGGGCTGAATTTAGTGCAGCAGGTCTAGAAGTAGTGGGAATTATACTGGAGCAATGGAATAAGGGAGGCGAAGTAGTCTTTGAGGTAGTAGAAGAAGATTTAACATCTGAAAATGAAAAATGTAATTCACTAAACACTACATGTTGAGATATGTAGGCATTTTCCCTGAAGCAATATAAAGATACTTAAATCCTCTATGATTTGGACTATAACCAAGAAAGACATATGCTAATGATCTAGATTGTAGTTTGTTAGAATTATGTAGTCAAATTCACGTTTTACATTAATTTTTTAAGAAAAAAATTTATCATTTATAATATTATAATAACAATTAATAAGTAACAATTTAACATTATTTCGAGTCCACATATATAAATGATAAATTTTTACATAATTTTTTATTATGATTAATTAATGTGTTTATGAATCTTAAAGATAAAAAATTATTCCTTCTGCTCTCTTTTTTTTTTTTTTTGTCTATCCCTTTTTTCTTTTAGGATATTTCAAATTTATGTCTTTTTTTTAAATCTAAATTTTTATTTTTATATTTTATGATTTTTTTTACTTTTTGACAATTAAAAATTATGAAAATTTAATTCTATAAAAAATTGAATTTTAATATTAAATACATTAAATTAAGTAAAAATTTTTCTGAAACTCCGCAAAAATCAATAACCTTCCAAACAAATTGAGAACAGGAGCAAAAAATTAAAAAAAAAAATTTGAATGCCTCTAAATGTTTTTTGGAAACTTTTTCATCAATAAAATTGATAAATTTATCCATAATTTTTTATTTACATTACAAATATATACCCTTAAAAATATTCTAAATATGCCGCCATACTTTCATTAGGTCAAATAATGATCTATCTCGACAAATTTTAGCCTCGAATCAGATTGGTAGTTCTAGATGAAGTTAGACTCAATTGATAGAGTTTTTTTTAATTATTTTTAAAAAATGATGAAAGGATAGTTGGTTGACCAGTGCAAATTTGGCAATAAGGCTACTAGAAGTGTCAGTTCAAGAGAATAAAAAAAAATTAAGGGTATAGTAAGTAATTGAAGTTAAACCATTGGGGTGTTCTAAATACACCACAAAATTCTTCGTTATAACACCTTTAATTTTTTTTCCAAAAATATCCACATAACAAATACTAATTTTAACTTTTATAAATGATAAAAATACCCTTAATAGCTTATACACTTCAAACCATTTTCGTATATCTCAAAAATGAATATCTGAGATTTATACTATGTTTTCCGATAATTCATTTTCTAGAACAAATATAATTTTTGAAAATCTTTTTCTAAAATAAAATAAACTTTCGAAAATCTATTTCTAAAATTATAATGTATTCTCATAAATGAACTTATGTTAGTATCATGTACTCTTGAAAATTCATTTTCGAGAATACATAAATTTTTGTTTGTATATATATTTAATTATAAACTCTAATGATTTCTCTCTTGGTGTAATTCCGATAATAGAGACCACTAATCTCTAGGCACACCAGCATCCTAATGACCAAATATTAGAGACATTTATTATTGGATTTGTCAGTCAGCTAATAAATTATTAGAATGGATGTTCGAGCTCGGACTAGCATGTATGCACACACATAAGTCATTGATGTGCCCATTCTTACTCGATCATATGTGCAAATGGAAGATACAAAGTTCTCAAGCATGCATGAAATAAAAATGCTTTTGTCCTGAGCCCAAAAAACTAGAAAACGATTTCAATTTATTTCATGCATGTTGAAAACATTGATTTCAATTTCATTTGCACACATAATCAAGAAAATGGATTAATAAAGGCATGATTAAGATTTTTTAATGATTAAATGTAAAATCGAGCTTTTCGTAAATAAAATCTGAGAAGTCTCAAATCTTTTTGGAAATGAATATCTAAGAAGATTTGAATTCCCGAGAAAATTTGAAAATTTCTTGAAAATGAATATCTGAAAATTCTTAAAGTTTTTTGCATATCTATTTCAAAAGGTTCAATTTCAGAATGTGAATAGAGAAGAAAAGAGAAAGGGTAGGAATAAAAAATAAAAAGTCAAAGGTGGGGTGTATTTAGTATTAATAAGAAATGGGTTTTGAAATTTTTGATATATTTAGAATCGGGGTGGGTGTATTTTACATTTAATGGGGTGTAAATAGAATTCTCCTAACCCATTTCCTTCCTATTAAAATTTTTTTGTATGGTTACAAATTGTAAATACTGTGAATCCATTATTTTGTTTTGTAAAGATTTCTCAAAAATAGATATCCAAGAATATTTAAATATTCTCAAAAATAAATATCCAAAAAACTTTGAAATTTTTTGGATATCCATTTTTGAGAAATTTGATTTTAGAAAACGAATAAAAAAGAGAAAAAAAGTAGAAACAGAAAATAGAAAGTTAAAAATTGGGTGTATTTAGTATAAATAGAAAATTGAGTTTTGAAATTAGAGTGAATTTAGAATTGAGGTGTATAGCATTTAATGGGGTGTAAATAGAGTTCCTCTAAACCATTTCCTTCTTATTAAAATTTTTTGCATGGTTTTCAAACTGTAAATACTTTGAATCCATTATCCTAGTTTGTAATTCCTTTGTGATTTACCACATGGTCCTGCACATGTTGGCGGAGATGTTGATGAGAAAGGTTTGGGAAATTCTTTATTTGATAAAAAACAAGAAATCAGACTACTGTTCATACGAGAGTTCCCAAAATAAGTATAAATCGTTCAACTGTACATTCGTTTTAAATTCTTCCCGCAGTCCAGCTTATCGTTTAGTATGTTTTGTTACTATCTTCTAGATGATAAATGAAGTAGAAGAAGCGAATATGATGGTGGGTATGATAGTTTCATGGAGAAACTTTTAGCTGAAGAGGAAATATGGCAGCCAAAGCAGAGCAACAAGCAAAGAACGAGAAGATTAAGCACCGAAAGAGGTCAAGGTTCGCCGTACAGTCACATGATCTATTGAAAATGTTAAACTCTTAATTTTAGTAATACAGCCTCAAGTATTATTTCAAAGAAAAAAAAAAGGTCAAAGGTCCTTTGAGGGCTAAGGTAGAGGCAGTTTGCAAGTAGGCAAGATCGGACTGTGGTAAACGGTCCTGATTTAGTCGCATACTTTAACAATCAACTATCCAGTCCTGGAGTCAGAAGATCGGCTATAAATTTAAATAAGAGACACATAGAGAAGCAATGCAAGTGAGTTCTGGTTTGTGGTGGGTTCTCACAACTTGAACGAGCTCAATAGTTATAAGTCGCCCAATGAATATTAGGACTGTTCACGTGATAACAGTGTAAAAAATCTTTTTTAAAATTTTCGAAAACATTATAAAAACACACTAAGCAAACATATAATTACTATAGTTTCTCAAAAAATTAGACAAAGGCATAAAACACAAACAAAAAACAAACCCAAATACATCCTTGATGTTTTTTATTTATCCAAAAGCTGGAAGGAACTTGTTAGATAAGAAAAATGCTTTCGGTATTAATAGTGCTCAACTTCCTTCTTTTTTTTTTTAAATTTGAAGTCGTCAGGATTTAAACTTTAATTATTGAAATTAAAGGTTTAACACTTTAGCATCAATCAATTAGTGGCTGTTGGCAATAATTTACATGCTTTACTTCTTGTTTGATTACAAATAATTTCTTGGCTAATTGAATACTTGCTGCTGTTGATCAGAATGGACGAGGCTAGACAACCATTGTCAAGAAAGTTGCCCATTCCATCAAGCCAAATCAACCCTTACCGGATAATCATCATAATTCGACTTGTAGTTCTTGGATTTTTCTTTCACTATCGAGTCATGCACCCGGTGAATGGTGACTATGCTTTATGGCTTGTATCAGTCATTTGTGAATTCTGCTTTGCTCTTTCATGGATTCTTGATCAATTCCAAAATGGCTTCCAATTGACCGGGAAACTTATCTGGATAGATTATCCTTAAGGTAAGTTTTATAAAGTGTTCATATATACTCATGAAATAGTTCTTAAAGTCTAGATTTTGAACTTGGGGCTTAGGCGAGTTTTTCACCACCTTTCTTAGGAAGTAGTTTCCAGCAAGGTTGGGCTTCGATCCCTGGCACTTACAAAATCCCCTTCCTCAATTCCTCTTAGCCCTTGGCCTCCCATATACAAAAAAGGTCTAGATTTTGACTACTGCTCTTTTTTTTTTTTTTTTCAGGTATGAGAAGGAGGGGGAACCTTCTCAACTTGCTCATGTTGACATATTTGTAAGTACAGTTGATCCATTAAAAGAATCCCCACTGGTGACTGCAAACACTGTTCTTTCCATTCTTGCAGTGGATTACCCTGTTGATAAGGTCTCATGTTATGTTTCTGATGATGGTGCTGCTATGCTAACATTTGAGGTACTGTCAGAAACTTCTGAATTTGCGAGGAAATGGGTCCCCTTTTGTAATAAGTATAATATTGAACCACCGGCACCTGAGTGGTATTTTTCTCAAACGATGGACTATTTCAACGATAAGTTGTTGCAGTCATTTGTGAAGGAAAGGAGAGCATTGAAGTTAACAACACTTCCAACGTCATTGAATTTTATTCTATTATTTATGGCTGATCACATGGCAACCCCAATGCCAATTGTAACTGTAGAGAGAGTATGACGAGTTCAAAATTCGGATCAATGCTTTGGTTGCCAAGGCTCAAAAGGCTCCAATAGAAGGGTGGGTTATGCAGGATGGAACTCCTTGGCCTGGGAATAACATTCGAGATCATCCTGGAATGATTCAAGTATGTCTAGTGGATTGTCATTTTATATATGATTATCAATTAACTTAGATCTGCGGTACATCACAGGTTTTTCTTGGACAAAGTGGAAGACTTGACACTGATGGAAATGAACTGCCACGCTTGGTGTATGTTTCTAGAGAAAAGAGACCAAGGTTCAATAACCATAAAAAGGCTGGAGCAATGAATGCTTTGGTTAGAGTCTCTGCTGTGCTCACAAACGCACCATATCTTTTAAGTTTGGATTGGGATCACTACATTAATAATAGTAAGGCTCTCAAAGTGGCAATGTGTTTCATGATGGATCCATTGCTAGGAAAGAGAATATGTTACGTCCAGTTCTCCGAGAGATTTGATGGCATTGACAAGGGTGATCAAAATGCTAATAAGAGCACCGTATTTTTTGATGTAAGTATTTGTTTTATCAAAATTTTGTTTTGTTCATCTTTGACCAAAATATAATGTGTGAATCCTCAATTT
>NW_019168182.1:0-34567 GCF_002303985.1 Durio zibethinus
TAAAAACTAAAAATTAAAAAATTTAGCGTAAAATCAATTTTTAATAGTGTAATAAGTAATATTAATATTTCTAAATATAAGTTTATTTTGTTTTTATACAAAATAGTAAGTATGCCACCACGTGAAGAGTTCCCGAGTAAAGGAGTAGAGGGCACGCCAAGTGATGATATAGGTTGGCATTTTGGAACACCTGTGCCAAATACAAGAGGAAATGTTTCATGTAAACTTTGTGGTAAAGTTGTAAAAGGAGGAATAACACGTTTCAAAGAACACATTGCTCATAAAACTGACAATGTTGCACCATGCCCCAACGTTACTGGTATGTTATGTTTTTTTAATTTCTTTGAAAATATTATTGTTAATTTCTTAATAAAAATTATAAAATTACATAAGCATGTGCAATTAATTTTCTCTTTTTTTTTTTAACTATATTATTAATAGGTATAGTAAGAGAAAGTATGATGAAACTCCTTCAAGAAAGCAAATCAAAAAAGGCTGACAACAAAAGAAGAAAAAATGAATCTTTATCACAGTTAAGAGGGGAAGATGATTATGAAGGATTTATTGATGAAGACATTGCTACTAGACAAGCCGTGTGAGATAGTATCCAATCACAACATGAGTGGCACAGAAGACAAGAATTCAGACAAAGAACTAGTGGTTGGAGTAACATATATGAAGAAGGACGAAGCTCTCATGGTTCAGTTGCTGAATATTTTGAAGAAAGAACAAAGAAATCAACTCCAAATGAGTCTAAATTTTCATTAAGGGGAGCTGTTCCTGAATTGGTTAGAAGTAAAAGTTCAAGACAACCAAAAGTAAGTGATTCATTTCTAAAGACATTAAGAAGAAAAATGGGTGAATCAGTATCAAAATTTTTGATATATAATCGACTTCCTTTTCAATTAGCAAATACCCCATTGTTGCATAATTTGATTTCTGTGGCAGCAAAAGTTGGCCAACATGTAAGACTTCCAACACCTTATGAGGTCTCAGATGTGTATTTAGAGTCTGAGTATCAACAAGTTCATGAATGGGTTAATGGATTAAAAGCTTATTGGAATGAATTGGGTGTCACTTTGATGTGTTATGGTTGGACCAATAGTTTGAATTAAATGCATATCATTAATTTTCTTGTTTACTGTAGTAAAGGGACTATTTTTTGGAAATCTGTAGATGTCTCAAGTGTTCGTAGTAGAGATACAAACTTTTACTACAGATTATTAGATGAAGTTGTGGAAGAAATTGGAGAAAAATACATTGTTCAAATAGTCACTGATAACGAGGCAGCACTTAAGGCCGCAAAAAAAAAGACTAATGGAGAAAAGAAAACATTTGTATTGGACAGCATGTTCAGTTCATTGTTTGGACTTGTGCCTTGAAGATATTGGGAGAAAAAAAATGTGGCAAAGGTTTTGGATGATGCAAAGAAAGTGACTTGTTTTATATACAATCACATTTGGACTGTTAATTTGATGAAGAAATATACACAAGGGAAGCAAATACTTTGTCCTGCTCTTACGTGATTTGCCACTCATTTCTTACAATTAGAAGAAATAATGAGACAAAAGCAAAGTTTGAGAGAGATGTTCAATTCAAAGGTTAGTACTTAGTAATTAGTACAATTATTTAAATCTAGCATCTTTTTATGATATTATTGTTTTAAAATATTAATTTAAAATATATTACTCTAAAAATTTATTGATGAATATATAGGAATTTAAAGATTCAAAATGGGGACAACAAAAATCAGGACCTGCTTATGAAGTCAAAAAAATCATTTTGGGAAAAGATTTTTGGAAAAAAGCAGGTGATATAATAAAAGTTTATGAGCCTTTGGTAAAAGTGTTGCGCCTTGTGGATGGTGATGAAAAACCAACAATGGGCTTTATTTATGAAGCTGTGGATAGAGCTAAACAAGCAATTCAACAAACTTGTCGTTATTCTGCTGAATATGAAAAGATTATTGACAATAGATGGAGTTTCATGCACTCTGACTTGCATTCAGCTAGTAAGTAAACCAAGAATATAGATGATATTTAAAAAATATGTTTATTTTTTATACTTAAATTGCTTATATATTTATTTTTTATTACTTTAATATAATATTGTTATAAATTATGTTTAGGTTACTATCTAAATCCATAATTTCAATTTGGAGTGGAACATTCTGCAAATGTATTTAAGGAAACATTAGAAGGTATAAAAGTAGTTATTGAAAGATTAGAACCTTTGATAGATACTCAAATCAGAATGATTAATCAGGTTAGTATTTAATACTATTTTATAACTTTAACATTTGTTTTATGTATTAAAAATTAAATTATTTTTTATTTATTCATTTATTATTGTATTTTCAATCGATGTAGTTGTTATTATTTCGAGATAAGCATGAAACATTTGGTAGTCCACAAGCACAAAGAGCTTGGAAGCAAATGAATCTAGGTAAATAGTAAGTTAAATAATTATAATTTATTTATATTATTTAATTGTATAGCCCATTGAAATTTAATTTAAATAATTTTATACAGCTGAGTGGTGGATGATATATGGCACTTGTGTTCCTGAATTACAAAAACTAGCAATCAAAGTGCTTAGTCAAACAACATCTGCATCAAATTGTGAATGTAATTGGAGCACATTTAGCTATATTCACACCAAAGCAAGAAACATATTGAAGTTTACAAGACTCCAGAAACTTGTATATAACTATTATAACATGAGGTTGAGGATGAGACATCAGAAAAGAATGAGCATTGATGAAATAAATAATAGTTTTAATCCTATTAGCCTTGACCATATTTTTGAAGATGATGATCCACTAACAGAATGGCTGCAAGAGAAAGAAAATCCTTTATTAGATGGTCAAAACTCTAATTGGTTGCCTGCAGCTAATTCTGATAATGAAATGAATGCTGAATGATCACGTCAATCTCAAGAAAGGAATGTGTATCATTCAAGTTCAAGTCCAACACCAAGTCAGAGTGATGATGGTAGTGGTTTAAGTCTAGATGATGATGGTGATGGAAATGGTGATAGAGATGGTGATGGTGATGGTGCGAATTTTGATGATAATATGGATGCAAATCGACCTTACAGCCCACTTGGAGGAGAATTTGGGCTTGCTGCTACTGGTGGACTTTTTATTAATATGGCAGAATACGGAGGAAATCCATTTGCTGAATCTAGTGAGGGTCAAAGTGCACGTACAGCTCGATCAAAAGGAAAAGCAAAGAAGCACCACTATGAAATTTCTAGAGGTTCTTCATCTTCAGGTGAGAGACCAAATTCTAGTAACTTTGAGTATAGTGAATCATCTGCTAGTACTCAAAGACATTACTATCCACCAGAACAACATAATTTTCAACCTCCTTATGGTTATCCACCTCCATATGGTTATTATCCACCTCAAATGTATCCTCCACCTCCTCAAATACATCCTCCACCTCAAATGTATCAGTTACCACAAATGTACCCTCCACCACAAATGTATCATCCTCAAATATATCCTCCACCTCAAATGTATCAAAAACAAAGGTCTCAGGGATGGAGATGGAGTCAACTTGGCTCTCAAAGTGAAGATAGAGAATCTGATCCTCCTCATCATTCTACCATGTGGTAAATTTGAAATATGTATCAATAATTGTAGTTGATGGAATTTGAATTTATTATATTTTTAAGTTTGTAATTTTATTAAATTAAATGCTTGGTATTTAACATATTATGTTTTGTTAATATTTGATTTGTCTAGAATTACTATTGAATATGAACTTGGCCAAGAAAAATTTTATGGATAAACCAAATATGAATGCTTTTTATAATCTAAATAAAATTGTGAATAATTTTTTTAGAAAATAAAAAACATAGTGTCATAAACTATTTTTAAAATCATTGAATAAGAGTTTTTATAATTATAATTATAATTATTACATTTTATAATAAATTGTCCAAAAAAAAAATTTCACGACCGTGATGACCGCAGTAATCGCAATTATCTCCGTTTTATTCGAAAACGCAACAAATGCTACGCGATCGAAAACGTGACCGCGACTGCTATTTAAATCCCTGTTTCTTAGGCCATAATGGGTTGATTCAAGACTTGTTGAAATCTATTATCGGTCTGGGTTTGTTTCATGACGTGAACAATAGAGGAAGGAAGAAACAGAGTATTGACAGTGGTGAGTAACCTGAAAGCCTCTCCTCTGTTGCTCGATAGTTTCAACAGTGAACGGTTTGATATCCATGACGTTGTTTGGTATTTTGCTACATCAATTGCAAATAGGGACCTCCGCATGTTTGCGTTAATTAATGGTGATGCGCTGAAACAATGGCCTGAAAACGAAGTGATGAGAAATTGCAATGCGATTAATTTACTTTACCTAATATTAGTGAGCTCCCTGAGAAGATGGAGTGGTCACTTCTTTCCTTTTTCCATGTGGCCCATGAAGGTACAATAGAAATTCCTGCCAACTTTTTTAGACGAACAGAAAGACTTAATGTCTTAGATCTGACTGGAATGCACTTTCCATCCCTACCTGTGCCAAGTGAACTCCTCACAAACCTTCACACGTTGTGTCTAAACCAATTGAACAGAAAGACAAAACCATCGTTGGGAAGCTCAAGAATTTGGAAATCCTTAGTCTTGCTCAATCAGACATTAAAGCACTACCTCAGGAGATAGCACAATTGTCTCAGTTAGGGATGTTAGATTTGAGTCATTGTACTAGACTCAAAATCATCCCACCAAATGTCTTGTCGCGTTTTTCCAAATTAGAAGAATTATACATGGACAATAGCTTTGTTCAATGGGGTAAAAATATTGATGAAAAAGACTGAAGATTTACATCTGGATCAACTTAAAGGCATCAAGAATGTGCTTGCTCAGTTAAACAACGGGGAAGATTTTCCACATTTAAAGAAACTTCACATCCTAAATGGTCGGGAGTCCAATATATTGCAACAGAGAAAATTAAGCTTTCTCAATTGCAGTCCATGACACTTGAAGGTCTGCAACAGCTCATTAACTTTTGCTCTTAAGACAAAAGGTATTAATTTGTTTGTTTGTGGATTATTCCATATTCCAACTTTGGCTTTTATGGATTGGCCCAAAAAAAAAAAACATTAGCTTTTATGCATATTTGTTTACATGGTAAAATATTAAAAAAGTCCTTTAAATTATTTCATATGTTAAATAATTTTTTATATTTAAATAAGTACTTATACTTTTATTTATATCCAAAAAAATTCTTTTTTCAAATGAAGTACTACATTTTTTTTCTGGTTTTCTTTAATTAAGAAAATTTTAATATTTTACATAAGTAAAAGTTTTACTTTAACATTTGTGATCATGAGAAACTAATGTCTTACATGTATGATGTATTATGTTAAGGGCTTATTTAAATATAAATTAAAAATTAAAAACTTATTTGGATACAATAAAAATATAAGAATTTATCTAAGTAATGTGGTCAAGTTGATGTACTTTTTTTGTTTTTTTAGCCTTTCTTGTATATCTTTTAATTATGCTCCTATTTTGTTTGAATTTATCTTATTTTAAACCTTATCCATGCTTTTTTTTTTTTATACATGAGGTTATAGAGATTGAATAATGATTATTAGAATTAAAAGTCTAATATTTTATCAATAGATTACATGACCCACTAACAAGTATATATAATCTTTTCGATTATGCAGCTAGAATATGAAATGATCACTATTAGGGGCATTTGGTAGTCAAAAGGGTTTAGTGATTTTTTTTCATGTTAGAAGCTTTCAGCAAACAATCAAAAGTAATTTTGTCATTTATGCCGACGTGATATGTTAATTCGATCAAACACGTCTAGTGCCGTATCAATTTGGCATTGTCCTTGTTGTCTTCTAAAGGTCCCCCATTATGTATTTATTAATATGAAAGTTCTGACACTATTAAGTCAAGTCCATACTACTCCTATTTCTCCATATTACTCTCTTTCTGACCTCACTTGTTCTGATTTGTGGGTCAGAGTTGAAACATAGATAACACTCCCTGCCTTTACCTCTAGCTACCTTTCTCTTCTATCTTTCCAAGATCTAACCATGAAAGAGGAGCTTGGTACAAATATTTGGCGTGCCAGGTAAGGGACCTTTTCATTCACTAGCCGAACATGAAATAATGCCACCAAGAAAGAGAGCATTAGAGGAAAGAAAGACAACCATCCCAGCTGGAACAAATACACATAATAGTTAGCACTCAAAACGATATCCTCCACCACAAATAGGCTCGACCATAGAATAATTTCAAATCTTGATCGAGTAGATCCAGGCTCTTAAATAGATGTTGCAAACCTTAACACCACCACAAGCTTCGAAGGTGTCTAACTTAATCACTCCTAGCTGAGGAACCTTAGTAAGATAACCAAGCTACGAGGAGTTGAAAGCCTCCTTGGCCTTTAGAGAAGAGGAGTATAACACTCCAATTCGTCATTTCTCTAGCCACAACTTGACACATCCCATAACCCAAAAATCCAAACAAACAAACCACGAACCCTAGGCAAACAAGGACCTGAAAGCTCGAATGCAGGCCATGAAGAAAGATTTGACAACGAAAGTAGTGGCATTTGAGGACAAGCTTAAGTTCTTGGAGACCTCCCATTCACTAAAGAGATTGATAGAGCTATGCCTCCCAAAAGGTTCAAAATGCCAACCTTAGAAACATATGATGGTACATCCGACCCTTTCAATCATTTGAAACTTTATAAGACTAACATGATGATGCAGGATACAGACGAAGTCCTAATGTGCAAAGGTCTGGCTACCACTCTAAAGGGTATAGCTTGGTCTTGGTATAGTAGCCTGGAACTAAGGTCAATTATGATATTCAAAGAGCTCAGTCATTCTTTCATGTCTCGATTTGTAAGTAGCCAAAAAAGTGAAGAAGACAACTTTAAGTCTAATGTTGATCCACCAAGGTCACAATAAATCTTTGAAGAATCATGTCACATGTTTTAACATGGAAGCTCTACAAGTTAAAGACCTAGAGCAAACGGTCATTGTAGTTGCCCTGACAAGTGGACTTAACGATAAAGAGTATCACTTGAAGTCAACCTTGTCATTGAAACCACCCAAAACTTTTGCCAACGTCCTACTAATAGTTGAGAAACCTTGTCACTAAACTTTAAATATCTTTTTTCTATAAACCATTACTTAAAACCCCATCAGACATTAGCAACAAGTTTCCTAGGATTTTCAAGTTTTTACGAGAGAACCTGTGAACAAACTTGCTTGCCATGTTCTTTTTGGTTGGATTTGAAGACAGTTTTTTTCATTAGTTGAGAAAATGAAAAATGCCAAAGTCTTGCGAAGGTTAGCCATGGACCTGGTAAAGTGTCCAAGTGAATCAGATTGTGTCAAGGTATATTATTCCTTCCCTTCCCTTACCACTATCTTTTTCCTTTGCTTTCCCATTTTTCTCTTGACATAAAATGGTAGAGTATTAATGAATTTGTCCAATTTGGTATTACTATGGCATCGGTTGAGAAGTGTTCCTTCAGGGAATGTGTTGGAGAAAAAAGCCCTTGTATATCAACCGAGTGTGTAGGACTCAGGGAAACTTATTTCAATTGCAAAAGATGAAAGGCATGTTGCTTCTTTTCTTCATATTTTTTTGTCATGCCTCTTATACTGTGTGTAGGATTTTGTTTTATCTTTTATGGGGACGATGAGTTTGGGGATCAATTCCTCTATTGTAAGCTTTCTTTTGATGTCTGTGTTCCAGTAGTTCTTGATCTAATATTTGTTCTTCCTCGTAATCTTCCACCAATTAAATACCATTTGTCAATAGATTTGAGAATGAGAAATCTATCAGATATTATGAAAAAGATGTTCAAAAATTTATTTCCTTATGCAAATCTTCCAAAACACTCACTTGTTTCCAAGTAAACTGTGAAGTTAAATGATAAGTTCATCTTCTTCAATGAAATTTCCTCTCTTGAGATCAGGCCTCAAGTAGTTTATCCATCTTAATCTACAACTCTTGCTACATCTAAGCAGCCCTGTAGACACAATTCAAGAAACCAAATTAATAATTAGCAAGACGGAAAAAGAAAAAGAATAAGAAACATTTGAAATATTAAAGATCTTAGAATTAGTAAGTGAAGTTACCCGCAACTTTGGCGAGTGAACATTAGCAACCTTCACCATGGACGCATGAGGCGCTGGTCTTCCTCTTTGGTCCATGCACCTTTGTTGGTATGTGCTTTTTCACAGCAGGGTGATCATCCCGTAAATTTTGAAATCAACTCCTTGTTCAATCAATCAGGGTAGTTGATGCTAGATGTGTTCAGATTAATAGATTTGGAACAAGCGGGAATGGGTTTGGGATATAAATAAGCAATTCAGAACCTAGTAGTACTAGGAAAATAAACAAGTTTGTGATTTATGTGGATGGGGGTTTTTGTCGTGTTCAGGTTTGAAAACTGATGGGAAGATGTTTTTTGAGAAGGATTTTATTCATGCAAAATCCAAATTATTATTCTAATTGGTTTTGGGAGGTTTATCCATTGTTTTGGTTCGGAATGAATTCTCTGCTGCTGATTTCAAAGAGATTAATGTCATTTAAAATTATTTTTGCTGCTAGTTCGAGCGCACTTAAATTGTTTGACAATGATTAACATTTTATGGTTGCTGAGATAGCTTTTAAGAAGTTTGACTTAGTGCTTTTTGTTTTCTTTCCCACAAGTTCACTTTAGTAACATTTTTCATTTCAAATTTGGACAAGCCGCTAATTTTCTTCGAATCAATAGGGCCTGTTTGAAGAAGTTGGATTCAAAAGACTTGATTATCCCTTTCTAGATTTTCATACTTATCAAAATAAGGAAGAAACAGGAAATGGGGAATTGAAGAAAATGGGATAAAGTTGAGAATAAAATAGAAGACAGTTTGTCATTTAAACACATGGCTCTGATAATGAATAAGGCAGAAGATGCAACCCAATGATAAATGCACCCATCTCCTTTTTTCTACATCAGAGGATCCTCTAATGTAATAATTAATTTCAAAAGCTAATAAATGTAATTGTAATATTAATTATAGTTTTATTAATCCTAGTATGGAAAGGAGTATCTTTGACTTACAATTAATAACATATATTGCTACTATAATTGTGAATTTAAATCCGAAAAGAATTTTAATTAATTAGCTGCCAAAAGCCCAATAATAACCTCACATACATACATAATCTTATATATATATGTATATGTATATATATTCTGTTTATTTTTTGTATTGATGAGTGGAACTAATTAAGGGAGTAAAGAAGAGATTGAAGGTATTCTGTTTTCAAGAAGAGAAGCGATTTATTATATATCTTCTTACCAATTTCATAATTTTTTTATGCCTACTATTGATTGATTTGAAGTGTTGGGATTATTTGGTTACAGCTTTGTTTAATGAAACAAGATGCAACACTTCAATTTGAATCCTTATAACCAATTATTTATATTCTTAATAACTAACAATTAAAGATTATGCATCTTAATTTATTACCACCAATCCTGTTTTATGTAAATTTGCTTTAATTCTTCATTATTGCATATAGTTTTATATATTTTGACTTGCTGCCTCCACTTGACAAGCAGTTCTGCCTTTTGTTTTTAGAATATTGATTTGAATTTAGTAGTTAATATCAAGTTCTATTCACTTGATACTTTAATTGAAGATATTCATGAGTTGAAGGATAGAAATTGGATTTGTACATTGCAAACAAGCAAGAAAACTAAATCATTCTACCAATACTATATTTCTGGTTTTGGCTTAATTACCATTAGACATGAGTTTCTTTACTTTTTTTTGGGCGGTTTGACTGAAATTTATTTCCTTCCAATTCAGTTAACCTAAGAGATTTGTTTTTATTCTACTTGCTAATGTATACAATGTTATATTTTCATGCAGTAAAGTAGGTTGGGTTTTGTGAACATGGAAGCGATAGTTGAGGTTGATGATGAACGACCACAGTCTTCTCTTCCTCCTCGCAAATCTCAACTTCACCCTTAGCATGTTATATCTCATGGAGAGTTTAATTAAAGGCAAACATTCTTCAATATCTCACAACATCGGTATTGCATTAAAATCATTCTTGAAATGCGTATTAAACAAATATGTTGTTCTTCCTTTAGATGGTTAGTGTTATTGGATCTTGCATCATTTAATTGTTCTCTTTTAAATCTTGCTTTGATGGAGACAATTCAACTTCCTCCTTTTAATATGAAATTTGATACGTGCATTCTCATGACACCTTCACGTGATCCAACTTACTCCATCCTTTTCTTTAATTATCTAGAGAATGAATTTATATTTTGTTTTCCCAATGCTCGTGAATTTTCAAAACAAAAGATGGAAGACAATGTTGTAATCAATGTGACGACATTTGGAGGAAAGACTTATTGCATTTCTTCAAAATATTGTTTGCTTACAATTGAGTTTGAAGGATCAAGTCTTCAATTTACAAAATTAACTTTCAAAACAGAATCAAAGCTGTTTAACTTTACTATTCAACGCCAAAAATATTTGGTTGAATTTTTTGGAGAGAAGCTACTTGTTTGCAAGGTTTACTCTCCAAGATTGTATGAATGGACTTCATATTTTGAAGGTTTTAGGTTTGATTTTTGTGAAAGGGAATGGGTTGAGATGAAAAACATTAGAAATAATGTAATTTTCCTCGCAAATCAATGTTACAGCTCATGTTACCTAATAATTGAAGAATCTAATATAACCTAATAATTGAAGAATCTAATATAAAGAGAAACTTCATTTACTATACTCAGTATAAAGATAAAAACATTTATGTTTATGATTTGAAAGATTGAATTGTTATAACATATTTGTCTTATCCCATTGTTAGTCATAAAAAATCGTCTCAGTATTGGTGTATGTTACAAATGGAAGACAACTCCTATGATTTAATTTTCTGTTTAGAAAAAAAAATTATGTAGTTTTTCATCTAGAGGAGCTAGCTAGAAACAAAGGAGTTATCCTTATACTTATTTCTACGGTAATTACAAATTTAAATCCAAAAAGAATTTTAATTAGCTGTCAAAATTCCAATAATAACCTCACATACTTGTATAACCTCATATATATATATATATATTAATAATGCTTATTGCTATTTTTTTTTTATATTGATGAGTGAATTAATTAAGAGAGCAAAGGAGACATTGAGGCTATTCTGTTTTTAAGAAGAAAAGCTATTTATAATATATCTTCTTATTTATTAGGTATGATCACTATCAACCCTAATTTTCTTTTGCTTGATTTACAATGTTGGGAAGTGGAATTGATGTTATTCTTCTTTCATCTCAATTGATAAAACAAGAAAACAAAAGTTATATCTTGTTTTTATGTTTCCTTAGAAGTTTATGCTTGGTATAGTTTTTAATTTTTTTTCTCTTTCTTAGTTAATTTCTCAGTTTTTACTTTCCTTGTAACCAAAAAAAAAAAAAAAACTAAATCAAGCTACTAATTATGCAAATTTAATTGAGATAGCTTTCATTACCTTGACTAAGTAGAAATTTAGCTAAATATTGATACAAAAGAGAGATATGAAAGGAATAGAATTCTGGGATAATGGAACACGACTTTCTGATTTGGAGAAATTCAATAAATAAACTTGTTTCTGTTTGTCACATTCATTACCTTTTTGTTTTGCGCAAGAGAGAAAGATAAGGGAGTTGACAAAGTAGAAATTTAGCTAACCAGAGAAATTTAGATTCATCGCCTATTTTGTTGCTACTGATGGTGTCCAACGAGAGAAATTCAGTTATATTATAACTAGAGAAATTTAGATTCATCGCCTATTTCTCTAGAGTTTACGTTATAATTTATTATAAACAAAGACGAAATCTAGAGAGCTCCTGATGGTGCCCATCGAAGACATTTATTTTTCTTCTTCTCTGCTATTGGAATTAAAAATAAAAAATAAAAACATGTGGTGATAACATTAATTGGTGAAAACATTAATTAGTGGAGATAGTATTGATTGGTGGTCCAAGGCTTTACCTAATGTCCCGGAATGACCTGCTTTGACGGTTCCAACATAAGGACTCTGGGTGCTCTTTTTGTAAATTGCTTCTTTAATATTGGAAAATTTGTGAAAAATTTTAACGTTAAAAACTTAAATTTAGAATTTATAGTAAAAAGAATTATAATTCTTATGTACATAGACACCCGTCCAAAATCTGGTATTAATTTTAATATTAATCCTTAACTAAAATAAATCATTCCAATATATAGTTGCAACAGTTTTTTCTTATTCGAAAACCACAATCTGATAATTGTTATAAGCAGTTCTACTATTTAATACTGACAAAGGAGTTTAGTATAAGTAAAAGCAAGATTCAAAAACTAAGAACAGAAATTCACATATTTCTGCTTCTGGATTTTTCATAAATCAAATATTTTCATCAGATAAGGAAACAAGGATTAAGGAATGTAAATTGTTTTGTTAAAAATAAGAGACAAATATCAAAATAAAAAAAAGCACCAAGCATAAGGAATGCTAATAATCCATCTTTTTCTTTGTTTTTGTGATAAAAATTCTCTATACAAATTTTTAAAAAAAGTCAATATTGAAATGGAGGGCATTTTTTTTATGAAACCAGTTTTAATTGATTTCATAAGAATATGAGCTTGCAATATTCACTTTCAAATTTCAATTTTTAACTCAAAGTGTCCTGCTTTATGTTTGGCATCCTCTCTTCAAACGGATTATGTAGAAATAATAATAATAATAATAAGTAAAAATTATGCTGAAGAATAAATTGATTTACTTATTTCAAAGATTAAGAGTGTGGAGTGAAGCCAACTTTAACTAGCTCTCATTTGATAAGGAATTAAGAATATCAAATCCAACCAAATCAAATTTCCAATGATAAGAAAGTAACAAACTACAATAAATTATCTGACCATGAGAAAACAATAACTCAGAATTGTTCAAAGTCAAGAACTTAAAAGAGAAAATACCAGCAAAAGAATATACTATTCTATCGCATAATGTTGTCGAAATGGACGAAGGATGAGAGACTTAATGATATCCATAACATATTGGAAAATCCATCAACCTTGAAGAACAAATTTTGGTAATATTGAAACAGGGCAGTCTTAAGCTGATTGACCTTGCAAGTAAAAGAATAAATGTTTATAATTTGCAGTGCCATGCATGATGCACCTCAAATTCAAGCTGAGAATTAAAGTTACAATATAAAATGCAACAGTTCAAATAGCGCATTTGTGGAAAGAGGAATAACCTTTTGGGTTCAAAAGAAAGTGGAAATCTCGAACTTCAGTAGAACACTTCAACATTCAACGATCAGAAGGCATCTCCCACGTCACTCTATAGAGAAATTACGACTTGATGAAGGGAAATAAAGTGGACAAATGAAGAATTATGAGAGTAGAGCAGGTATTTACTTTCCAACGGAATTGAATTGAAAGGAAAATGAGATTGTCTCACAATCACCAAAACATATTGCCTTATTCCAGCTTGTCCCACTGAAGGGTCAACTCAGTCAGAATTTTGGACATTCTGTGACTGTAAGAAACAACAACATGGAAAGGTAAAACCAAGAATTGATCAATTGGTTATGTCTGGAGAGGCATCAAATAACATTTTACAATCATTTACATTATTAAAAAGACGATACTAAAAGCTTTATATTTATAGCTTCAGATTATACTCCTTTATGTTTATAGATCACTGCAAGAGTACTTTTGGCAGGATGGGGAAAAGCAAACGTAGCTGAAAAATTAAAGAAATAAAAACTAGAAAAACGTAAGAAAATCCTTTAAATTGACACATACCATATCTTCGAACCTTTTACAGTAGTTTTAAGGTCGCCTTCCCACCGCACTCTTACTTCATCTTCATCTTCTGTCAATTGCACTTGTTGCAACTTTGGTGCGCTTAAAACTCCTTCACAGAAAATTTTCATTTTTGGGCACTCTCTCACAATCACCTTTCTCAAGGCTGGGAATTCAAAGATTTGATCCCTTAAGCAAAAGCTTGCTCGACTTGGTAGACAACTTAGCCGCAAATATTTCAGTTTGGTGTGAATAATTCCACCTTTTATTTCTTCACCTCTCATGCTATGATTTCCTCTATCATCTTGCAATCAGTTATGCTCATTCCTCCTAGCAGTATCGGGCTCTTAGCTTAATGTTGAGCATGCTCTTAAATTGATGAATCCATGACATCTTGAAACTTCCAACGTTGTTAAATTTTCGAAAGACACCAACGACGGCACTATAGTCTTTAATTGGGCACATTCCAGCACTTCAAGAATTCTTATGTTACAGAAAGTTGCTGTTGGATTGAATTCCTATAATATTAAATTCCTTCAACATAGCTCTTGGTTTATATTTATGGAATATTGTTTCACCTCCATATCTAATTGTTGTGTCCAACTTTCAAAGGTTTAAATAAATTATCTTGTACATTACATATATAGTCATCTTAATCCTTATAATATATCATCAAACTTAATTCAATTATTTTTTAGTTATTCAGTACTACATGTTGATTAATTATTGTTATGTAATTAATATGCTTCTTCAAATATTGAGTGCTAAATAGTAACCATTACATGAAGTTGATGAATGAGATTTATTATCAATATGGCCTGAACACAAATGGATAATGAAATTTAGATGAACTAATTCAATCTTGTATCACTCTCAAGTAGAATTGTCAAAACTAATGCAACTTATAAAACTCACTCAATCTATTCGAATTTGGCTCAATTCAATTTTAAAAAAATCAATAATCCGAACTAAATTCGAAATTATTTAAATTTGAAAATTACCAGAATTCATATTAAGATAAATTATTTAATAAAAAATCTACAATACATCCATTTATTATTTAACTTTGATTATAGAAATGAGCATTTTCCACTTGTATGAAGCAGTGCTATCAACTTAAAAATTCTTTTAGACAACGGTACTAAGGAAAACACTACAAGAAGTAAAGAGAATTAACAAAATATATCCTCATTTCATGGAAGAACAGATTTATAAAGAATCATCTGCCATAAATCCTTTGGACAAGGCACAAGAGAAAAAGAGATGATTCCTTCCCTCCATATCTGCATTGCACAAGAAACGGGTCCTATTAATATTAGAGATCCCCTAGTTTGGTAGTCCGAAAGTGATTGGGAACCTATTGACAATAGCCATCCAAGCCATGAGGAAGTGCCTAGGATCATGAGTAGGAAGCCAAACAAGCCTCTGCCCGTTGACTTTGGCTTGTTTATTCCTAAAGTTTAGCCATGCTGATCCAGTCTAAAATTTAGTGAAGCTGAGGCCTAAGACGGTCCTTGCCATAACTTCTGAGCTGTAAAAGCTTTCTCCAACTCACCCTAAGCACATAAGTAGAAACCCATGCAACCCATAAGGAACCAAATTTTGTAAGGAGAATCCAGAAATTCTTCAGGCTACATGCTTGATTCCACTCCTTAAGATTTTTCAAGCCAAGACCCCCTCATAATTTCTGTGACAAATGAAATCCCAACTAATAATGCAAGCCCCTAGAGCAAAATTATCCTTCCCCTTTCAAAAGAAAGCAGGACAGAGTTGAGACACCTTTTTTTTTTTTATCAATTTTTGGGAAGAATGATTTAACTATAGTAGAGGTTTTGCATACCAAAGATAAGTGATTGGATAATTTGAAGCTTGCCAGCATAAGTTAGGTGCTTGGAGGTCCAATTGTTAATTCTCTTATTGATTTTCTCAACCAAAGGAGAACAATCTTTGTCACTAAGTCCTTTGTGAGGAGGGGGACTCCTTACAGGCAAGGTGCCAAGTTTGATCCCAGTTGTGCTTCATATTTGTACATAGGCACCTATACAAAATCTAGCATTAATCCATGACTAAAAAAAAATTCCAATATATAGTTGTAACTTGTAACTGTTTTTTCTTATTCAAAAACCACAATCTGGTAATTTTGTTATGAGCCGTTTTACAAGTAAATGCTAACAACACAGTTTAGTATAAGTAAAAGCAAGATTCAAAAACTATGAACAGAGATATTCACATATATTTCTGCTTCTGGATTCAGTCATAAATCAATTGGCAACAGAGAGGGAAACAAGGATAAAGGAATGCAAATTGTTATGCAAAAAATAAGAGATAAATAGCAAAAAGTAAAAGCGCTATGGAATATTAATAATCCATCTTTTTCTTCTTCATTATTGTAATAAAAATTTTGTCTATAGAGATTAAAGAAAGTCAAGTCGAAATAGATGGAGTTTTCTATGTAACCAGTTTTAACTTTTAATTGATTTCATAAGCAAAAAAATATTAGCTTGCAATATTCAGTTTCAATTTTCAACCACTGGAAATAACCATACCATAAAAACTCAAAGTGTTTGGCTTTATGTTTGGCATCCTCTACCATATTGAAATGGATTGTGTAGAAATAATAATAGAAAAGTAAAAATCATGTAGAAGAATAAATTGATTCACTTATTTCAAAGATTAAGAGTGTGGAATGAAACTAAAATAATACTCTAGCCACTCTGGCCCTCCATAATGTCAGATAAAGAAATTAGCTCCCATTTTTTTATTTAAGATTATCAAGATTTAAACCCTGATAACGGGAACTTAAAGTTCAATGCTCTATCCACAAATAAAATGGTTATTGGCAAAACTAGTTCCCATTTTGATAAGGAATTAAGAACATCAAATCCAACAAATCAATTTTCCAATGTTAAGAAAGCAATAAACTACAATAAATTATCGATCCATGAGGAAACAGTAACTCAAACTTGGTCAAATCTAGAATTGAACTGTGAAAATACCAGCAAAAGAGTACGCCAATCTGACGTATAATGTGGTTGAAATATAAGAAGGATGAAAATATTTAATAATATACATAACATCCGTTCAACTTGAAGAAGAAATTTTGGTAATATTGAAACAGGGGAGTCTTAAGCTGATTGACCTTACACGTAAAAGACTACATGTTTGTAGTTTACAGTGCCATGCATGATGTGGTCTCATACTTCAGTAGAACAATTCAATATGCAATGACCAGAAGGCATCTTCACTATCACTTTATAAAGAAATTGCGCCTTGATGAAGGGAAATAAGTGGACAAATGAAGAATCATGAAAGTAGAATTACAAGTACTTATTAATCACCATCTAATTTGAATTGAAGGGAAAATAAGACTGTCTAATTGAAGGGTAACAACTCGGTAATGTATATATATATATATATATATATATATATCTTCTGGCTCAATCACGTAACTGCCCATAGTGCTGGAATTTCTCTAGCAATAATCTTTTGACTCATAACTTCCTAGTTACTTGGACTCTCTAAGCTTCGTATTCCAAGTTGGATTTAGTCCACACAAGAATGGACTCTGATCGAAGTTGAGCCTTTCTCGGATTGGGTTTTCTTAAGACACATTAATTAAACAATTCTTAACCGTTGGATTTACCATAGATTTATATGATTAAATTTCTTAGTCCAAAACTCGACACCACACCTGTTCACATTATTGCACCGCGAAATCAAACACGCACGAAAACCGTTTTCGAAGAGCAACCAAATAAATCAATCTATATAATAATTTCACAAGCTAATATAATTGCATTAATTATAATCATAAATTTTAAAAAAATTATAGTCATAATCCTAATATGAAAAGGAGAATCTTGGCTTACAACTATAATAATACATATTCCAAGTGTAATTAAAAATTTAAATTCCATTCCCAATTAGGAAAGAATTCTTGGCAGCAAAAATACCAATAACTTTGTATATATTCCCTTGGAACAGAAATAATAATAAAAAGGCCTTATATTCTGTTTTTCCTATATATGGATGGGTTAATAACATATTTCTCTCAAATGAAACAAAGGAGAGACTAAGGAATTTTGTTTCTAACAAGCGATCTTCTGACTTGTAAAGGTATTACTATCAACCCTAATTTTCTTTTCGCATGCTACAGCTTGATTTGCAGCTTTGGTAAGTTCAATGTAATTATTTACACAATCTCTTTGTTTGCTTCTAGCTTTCTTTAATTAAACAAGAAGTAAAACTTCCATTAAAATCCCGACAAGCTGTTGTTAATTATTAATCTAATTTATTATATATACCTCTTAGTCTTTGGTTTTGATTCTTAACTAATTACCTCTACCTGTTCATGAAAATTTGCTTTCTTCATTATTGCGACTATTTGGTTTTGTTTTGATATTTGAAATTGAGATTGAATCCTAATTAATAAAATTAAGAGTTCAACATTATATTAACATAATAAAGGGTTGTTGGCACTAACTTTGTTTTCAAACTCTTTCTGATCATAGCTGGTTTTGTGACGATTAATTTCTGTATATCCAACTTTTGGGACAACATGTAAATTACTTGGCATAAACCTCTCTAATTAATTTATTTCCTCTTCTAATATAGCAACTAATAAATAAAGAATCAGAAAACTAAACTTCTAAAAGTCTAGCGAAGTACTCTACTGAACCTAACTATTTAAGTTTTAAGCTAGCTATTGAAATTTGACCATGCACTTTTGCGTTTAATTTTGTTCAGAAGAAAAAAAAAATCAAGTTTTGATTGCTTTTGAACACTTAAACTCAAGGCAGGTTTTTTTGGGGCCAAGAAATCAAGTTGTTTCTTTGTTAATATATATGTATATGTGTAATATTTTCGGTTATGTGCTGAGGATTTATATATATATATATATATATTGCGCTAAGGATTTAAGATTTAGCGGTTCTCTTATATTTGGACACTTCATTTATTTTTTTAGGATTCTTTAAAATTTTTGGGCTCAAGTACATTATATTTTCATGCAGGAAAATAGTTTGGGTTTTGTGAACATGAAAGCAACAGTTAAGGTCGAGGATGAACGACCGTCATATTCTCTTCTTCCCCGCATATCTCAACCTTACCCTTGGCTTGTTATATCTCATGGAGAGTTTGTTCAAAGGCAAACCTTCTTCAACATATCACAACATCGGTATTACACTAAAATCATTCCTGAGATGCGTAATAAACAAATATGTTGCTTTTCCTTTGAATGGTTAGTGTTACTAGATCTTGTCTCATCTGATTGTTCTCTTTTGAATCTCATTTCGATGGAGACAATTCAACTTCCTTCTTTCAATATGAAATTTGATATGTGCATTCTCACAGCACCTCCAAGTGATCCAAATTGCCACATTTTTTTTTAATTATGTAGAGGATGAGTTTATATTTTGTTTTCCCGGTGCTTATGAATTTTCAAAACAAAAGTTGAAAGATAATGTTGTGATCAGTGTGACAACATTTGGAGGAAAGACTTATTGCATTTCTTCATAATATTGTTTGCTTACACTTGAGTTTGAAGTATCAAGTCTTCGATTTACAAAATTAAGTGTCAAAACAGAATCGAAGCTGTTTAACTTTACCATTCAACGCAAAAAATATTTGGTTGAATTTTCTGGAGAGATGCTACTTGTTTGCAAGATTTACTCTCTAAGATTGTATGAATGGGCTTCATATTTTGAAGTTTTTAGGTTTGATTTCTGTGAAAGGGAATGGGTTGAGGTGAAAAGCATTGGAAATAATGCAATTTTCCTCGCAAATCAATGTTACGGCTCATGTTATTCAGTAGCTGAAGAATTTGATATAAAGAGAAACTCCATTTACTATACTCAGTGTGAAGATAGAAATATTTATGTCTATGACTTGGAAGATCAAAGTGTTACAACATATTTGCCTTGTCCCATTGTTAGTCGTCGAAAATCATCTCATTATTGGTGTATGTTGCCAATGGCAGATAACTCTTAAAATTTAATTTCTTTTGAGAAAAAAAATTATGTAGTCTTTTCTTCTTTTCTTTTTGGTCTTTAATTTGTTATTTAGTTTAATAAAATTATAGTTTGTTGATTTTTAATAATTAACTTTAAATCTATTATTTTTTAGACTTGAAATTATCAATGATTGAACCATGATCATTAAAATTAAAATTTTAATATTTTATCAACAAATCACATCATTGTTGGCACTTTTAATTTATTAATTTGTTAATAAAATGTAAAAAACCTTTTTTTTTAAAAAAATTATCAAATTGATACAAACCGAAGATTAATGATTCAAATTAATTCAGTTCTCTATTGTTTAAGTTTTAAATATTTTATTTTCTAAATTACTTTAAAGGTATTGACATTATTTTATAAATAAAATCTTTTTTGTTTTATTAAAACTTTAAAAATAATAATATAAATATAATAAAAATACAATTCTCGGATAATTTTTATTTTTATTTTATAAATAAAAAATCGATTTGAATAACTATTTTACCATTCACATCAAATACAACCAAATCAAAATAAAAATTTAATTGAACACTACTATTGGAATCAAATTTTTTGCACAAATCATTACTCACAAATTGAGCTTCAGCTTTTAACGACGACATGGTTTAAAAAAATAAAATTGATTCGTTGGTTTATAAAAATAATGATTATAAACCCTTGACCTAATGTTATCTCGTTTAGACAGGCAACAAAATCCTCTCCGTACAAATTATGACATGGTGACATCCATTTTCCTTTGCTAAACCTGCCTTCTCTTTGGGTGAGAAAGTTCGATGACAGTGGCATCAAAGGCATTTGCCCACTGCCATATTAAAGATCCAATCCCACCAGCTGCAGCACGAACAACAACTGCATCTCCAGTTTCAACCTGTATTGCATGATACTGTATTACAACTTTTGTTAATATAATTAAAACTCTGGTTTTAAACTAAAATAAGATCAAGGAATGAGGATCAATGTCAAGATAAAGTGAAACAACCAAGGCTCCAAACATTATAATTAGAACAACTTGTATCTATGAAACCTAGCTTGGAGCAACAACCTACCAGATACTAGATGGTCATACCCTTCGACCTAATATATGCAGCGATAATAGGGTTTACAGAAGCAGGAACTGGAAGAATCTGTTCCTCAACATATGAAACTGTAGGATAAACAACATAAGCAAAATATAACTAAGCTCTATTTCATTGCCATGTTATTCTCTATACTTCTTAACAAATTCTTCCCATACCCAAGAAAAACAAAAACCAAACCCAAAATAAATAAATAAACCAACCCATCATCCATAAGACTGATTAGAAAATAACGAAAAACAGAGGAGATTCTTTGATTATTGTAGCCAATCCAAAGATCTTTTATATTGCAGAGCTGACTACACCAAGCTCTGTTTTTCATGCGATAGGGAAATTCACTTAGGCAAACAACCATTCACCAGGCACTCTCGGTCACAGCTCTGTGACACCTGTGACAACTGCTTCCATCTTTTGTGAAACAAAGCAATCTATTTTAGCTCAAATCGTGATTGGGAAAACCATAAGTTTTTCATCTTCCTTGCATAATTGTAATATTAATTATAGTTATATTTGTTAGGCCAAAAGCCCCAATCCAATTCATTTCAGTGGAAGCATAATCAAATAATGAATCAAACACGCAAGAGATAACAATTTAACGTGGTTTAGTCCAACCAACTTACATCCACGGATAAGAAATAAGATCCATTAGTTATAGAGAATTACAAACAAATATCAAATCAAATCAAACACTCATCACTAATATCCATAGATCCTCTCAATCTCCTCTAGTCCTATAGAGTATTCTCAACTCAAACAAATACATTCTATGTGTACCCTTTCAACACAAACAAACACATATCCATATATACCCATTCATCATACTTATGTGGACCCTCTCAATCTCCTCTAGTCTACTCCCAAACATTCAAACATACACAGTCATAAGATGTAAATCACCAGTACTCATATAGAGTGTCTATCCTATAAAACCTTACAACTCTTTTACATATTTTTCTCATACCTAACCTTACAAAGACTTCACATATTTATAAGCATACAAACTTGCCTATTAAGAATCTCTTTCCTCTTAGAATTCTCAAGTTTTCTTATCCATCAAGTAATATCTGGCCAATCCCAAACAAATCTCTTATGGAATTTGTCACTATTCTCAACAATCTCCATCTTGACTTAAATTCCATCAAATCATCTATCTTTATGCTAGACATGCTTGGTTTCACCTGTAATGGAAGTCTCACAATCATTTTCTCTTGTGTGCCTTTGCACTTCATGCAAATTGATCCTAAATCCTTAAAACTTGAACTAGAACTCTTCTCTTGAATTGAACTCCTTTGGACTTGCCTCTTCCCACGTTTCGAACCTTCATCTTTTCTAATGTCTCAAACCTTCAGCTCTGATACCACCTGTTAGGCCAAAAAACCCCAATCTAATTCATGTCAGCGGAAGTATAATCAAACAATGAATCAAATACATAAAAGACAACAATTTAACGTGATTCGGTCAAACTGACCTACGTCTACGAATGAGAAATAAGATCCATTAGTTTTAGAAAATTACAAATAAATATCAAATCAAGTCAAACACTTATAACTAATACCCATAGATCCTCTTAATCTCCTCTAGTTTTATGGAGTATTCTCAACCCAAACAAACACATCCCATGTACACCCTTTCAACACAAAAAATTACATACCTATATGTACTCATTTATTATACTTATGTGGACCCTCTTAATCTCCTCTAGTCCACTCACAAACATTCAAACATACATACCTATAAAACATAAAGCCCTAGTACTCCTATAGGTGTCTATCCCATAAAATCCTAAAATTTTCTTTTTTTCATTCCTAACCTTGCAAAGACCTCACCTATTTATAAGCATACAAACTTGCCTATTAAGAATCCTTTTCCTCTTAGAATTCTTCTTTTGTAAGTTTTATTGTCCATCAAGCAATATCTAGCCAATCCCAAATAAATCTCTAATGAAATTTGAGTCATTATTCCTAACAAATCTTGTTAGGAAATCAACACGCACACACAGCATGCACAAACAAAATAGTAAACTCAAATAAAAAATAAGAACACATAAATCTATTTGTTTCAGCCTAACTCAAAATGACTTACTCCAAACCTAATCTACTAACAAATAAATCTTTACAATTGTGAGACTTTTGGAATGAGAAAAGTTACCAAAAACTCTTTACTCAAAACTTAACCTAAAATGCAATTACACCATTTTAATAGCTTACTTACCTAGTTATTCTCTTGGTGTCTAACTATCTGAGTTACCAAACCAAAATCAAAATATCTTATTTATAAGGGTGAAACCCCTTATACCTTTACTAAACTCTAAATGTGGGATACAAGACAAACTCAAAACTCTTATAATTTTCGATGTGGGATTATGAGATTCAAGGTAAATCCCAACAAATCTTACTTTGACTTGAATCTTCAAACACTTTAACAAAATCTGCAAAGCTAACACACTTGCCCTTCTTTTTTTTTTCATTATAGGGATCCCAGCAATTAAGTCTTCATTAAGCATGTACAAGTGATTTTTAACCCTAATCCCTTGTAGAATCGTACTATCATTTGTACATTTTTAACCAATCCTTAGTCCATAATATGTGTACTCCCAAAGAGCTAACTCACCTAAAGCAATCAAATTGTAGCTACAACTCGATACATACCTTACATGATAAAGTGTCCTAACAATACCATTGTGAGATCTAAGGTAAACATTTGTAATGCCTTAAGTCTATACCTTTTTTTGTTGGCAACCATAATATCCCCATATTTCTTATTCTCATCTAACTCCATAAAGTAATTCTTATCATTGCAAACATGGACTGTAGTAGCTGAATCTAAAATTCAACCTTTATCACTTTTTAAAATCTGAGTCTCATCCATACAAATTGTCAAAATGACATCATCATCATCATATACAATAGTAGTAGTATTACTCTTTCCTTTATCCGATTTCTTCTCATCATTTGCCCTTTTGAAAGCAGCCATATCCCTTTTCAACTTTTACAATGCACTTGAATATGTCTCTTTTTACCATAATAATAACATTCTATATCACTATAATCTATGTCTTTTAACTTGGATCTCCTTCTTGATTTATCAATTCTCTTTTGACTTCCTCTATCAAAACCCTCTACAGCTAGTGTACTTCTCATAGGTGATGAGTTCTGTGTTCTCATAAACCTTTCGTTCTTATGCGACAAGGCAATCACATCATCCAACTTCAAAGTAAACCTTCCCACCAACAAAGTTTGAACTAAAGGCTTATAAGACTTGGGTAAAGATGATAGCAAAATTAAAGCCTTCTCTTCATCTTTTAACTCATCAACAGAAATCACCAGCAATTAAGAAATCAATCTATTAAACTCATTCAGATGATTATAAAGATTGGTATCTTCTTTCATTTTCAAAGAATATAGATCCATCTTCAAACATAATCTATTAGTTAATGACTTTGATGTATAAATACCTTAAGCTTATCTCATAAACTTTTTAGAGTACTCTCAGTCAACACACTATACTTTACCTCTGGAGCTAGCAGTAATCTAATAGTACAAATAGCTTTTTCTTGAATTCTATTCCAATTACTATTAGACATTTTCTCATGCTTAATATTTTTTAATGCCTGATCAAACCCTTATTGTACTAATAAATCTTGAATCGTATTTTGCCATAACATAAAATTACATTTTGTAAACAACATTGATTATTATTATTATTTTTTTCTTTTTTATTGTTTTTCTCTCTCTTCTTTATTTCTTTTTCCTTTTTTTCCTTTTTTATTCGGTCCAAATCTAGTGTATTAAATGCATTTTTTCTGAAGTCTAAAATCTTGATAGCCACCACCACCGGCAATCGCCGACACCCTACCTAACGCGTGACCAAAAGTTATCACGTTAGTTCAAAATCTAGGATTTGAATCCCAAAAAGCTCTATAAATAAAGCTTCTAACCTGTAAGGAGTTGAGGAATGGGGGATCGATTAAAAAAAAAACTAAGGAGACCCACCAAAAAACAAAGTTTTCCAAAATAAAAAAAAGGGTTTCCAAAATAAAAAAAAATCTTTCTATAAACAAAAAATAAAAACCACACAGTCTTCCCTGTAGGGAGGAACCCAGCACCGAGAGTTCCCTGCAAACAAAAAGGAAAGAAAAGTCATAAAAAAATCAGAATAAAAAAAAGGTTTGGCCGAAACTTCGAAAGTCGATCTACATCGTTTGGCATACTTTCAGGTGAAACGAAGGCCAGATCTGTGTTTAAGGGGTTGAGGAAACATTTTGAGAGATCTTAGTTTTTTTCGGTCACCGACGATGGAAACCGACGATCATTGGCGGTGGTGAAATGACCGGCTGACAGCCTTTGGTTTTTGTCTAAAAAGGGAGAGAAAAGAGGTTTTTTTTTTTTTAAAAGGGGAGAAATGACCAAAAATATTTTTTGGGACCTTTTATATAAACTGCTAAAACCAAAACGACGTCGTTTTAGTAAAGAGCCCAAAACGACGTTGTTTTAAGCACCATGAACTGCGCGTCAACCCGTCGACCCAACCTGGGGTCTGCGCACCCGACTCGCGACCCACACCACTTTCAGCCTCTGACCGGTTCACCTGAACTACTGATGCCAGATCGAACCGAACCGTCCCTGAACCACTGAAATCGAACCAAACCGGCGTTGAACTGTCAAACCAACTAGTCAGACTGAACCGCCCATTGACCAAATCGTTGACTGGTCCTGTTCAGGTAAAAAATATATATTTTTAAATTTTTTATATATTATTTTTATAATATTTATCCATAGTAAAATAATTATATTTGTTAGATTAAATGATGAAATATGTATTTAAATTTTTTTTATAATTTTGTTAATTTTTAAAATAAACTTTAAAAATAAAAAAATAAATTTAATAATAATACCAAAAATAATAAAATGTAAGAAAAGAAAATTTTTATCTGATGATGAGATTCAAAGGTACATCGAATAATGATGCCTAAGAAATCTCTAGGTGAGAAGATTTTTTTAAATACTACCAGTGTATTAGAGTATTTATAAAAGATTTTCGGTACAATAAAAATTTCCTTTTTGTTAATAAAAAATAAAATTTTAATTGATTAAAAATAATAATATAAAAAAGAAAATTTTATCCAATGATGAGATTCTAAAAGTATTCTGAGTAGTGATGCTTTACGAGATCCTTAGGTAAGAAGATTTTTTTAAATATTACCCGTGTATTGAAATATTTATATAAAAACTTCAATATAATAAAAATTCATTTTTCCTTCAAAAATTTAAATAAAAAAATAAATAATAAATAAAATAAATAAAATTTCTAAAAAAATAAAATAAAATGTGTGCATCAACATGTTATTAGTTGCATTGCATGCATGATATAATTTTTTACTAAAGTAAATTTGAACCTTCGAGGGTGAGATTCTAAGGTATTTCGAGAAGCAATGCCTAAAAAATCTTTAAGTGAGAAAAAGTTCTTCTAATGTTACCAACGTTCTGGAACATTTTTAAAATTATTTCAATAAAAAGGTTCTAATTTATTTTTCTCAAATAAAATTTGAACAATAAATATGGAACAAATAAAATAAGAAAACAATTTTTAATAAATAAAAAAATCAATAAAATTATTTTTCAAACACCGAAATGGGACTATTTTTTTATCAAAATCAAAGAATAACACGTAGTTAATTGGTACTGTTTTAAACGGGCGCTGTGGGGGTGCTAATCCTTCCCCACGCGTAACCGACTCTTGAATCCAGACTGTTTCGCAGACCATAAAATTATCTTTTTAATAAATTTTAATTAATTTTAAAATCTTATTAAAAGGGTAAATTTTAATAGGTGGCCAATCGCACCTAGCCAAAAAAAGATTGGTGGTGACTCTGTTTTTTTTTATTTCATTTCCAAATTCATCGAGTGGACACAAAATAGTTACGACAGCTTGGCAACTTCACTGGGGACATCTTTTATTTTTGAGAGTCAAGTCAAAATTAACTATGTGTTATCCTCAAATTTTGATTTAAACGGTCATAATTGGTTTCTTAGATTTTTACTTTTCACTTTTAACAACAAAAAAGGTAAAAAAAAAAACAAATCAAAAAGAAAAAATTCACACATTTTTACTATGCCTTTTATGCTTTTTTTTTTATATATTACTCTCAATAAATTAGGATACATTTGCACACACAATGACATAATGCATCTCATGCATGATCCTATACCTGGGCTTTGTCCTTTATAGGAGGAAATAGAGTATCTATGCCCACGTGATATGATAACCTCCGCAATGGCAAGCGAAATACTTCCACTCAAATTGAACCCTTTCCACTCGTAGCCTGTAATGGGTGAGGATCGGGGGGCCTTACTAGTTCAATGTGGACGATAGTAAGGAATAATTTGGGAACCTTTAGACACATTACAATCCAAATCCCAGCATGTAATAAGCCTAGGAAACTAACCTTAACTATAGCCTCGTTCACCTTTTTGTAAGAAATACCTAAGAATAAAAGTTGTGTGTAATACAAAACAAAACAAAACAACATGTTTTTTTTTCTCAAACTACATCCTAATACTAACTCGATTTTGTTTCGTTTTCTTTTTCTTTTTTCATTAATCATATCATACAGTTCTGCATCGAGATATTTGCTCTAGGACATATTTCTCTCAAAAAGTTTCATGGATCCCATAGAACTACAGATTTGCTCATCCTCATTTAATGTCTCATGTGAACCATATAATGAAGTATATGTTTAGTCAAGAGAAGCCCAACAAAATAGTAAAGATTGCCTTCCTACTGATTATGTGTCAGAGTTACCTAAAAAGGTGCATTTGGATCTCACACAGAATGATTTAGAAGACTTAGCCACCATTTGGGATCAATTAATTGAAAAAAAAAATAAAGCTTTTACAAAAAATACATGTAGATTGCATCTTTCATTTTGATAGTGATTTATGAACAGTTGATCAAGGCAGCTATATAGTTTTGGGATCCATCCTATAGATGCTTCACTTTTAATTAAGAAAATTTGATGCCAACTATTAAAGAGTATTCAATTTTGCTTGGGATAGAACTATAATGTCCAGATAAAATGTTTACTCGAAAGTTGAAAACAAGTTAACATAAAAAGTTAGCCAAGCTTATGGGGGTTAAAGTGAAAACCATTGATTCCTTTACGAAGCCTAAAGGTGAACATCTCGACATTCGTTGGAACTTTCTCCAAAACTTCATTCAAGAGCATATAAATGAGGACCAAGACATGGTTATGTTTGTTCTAGCATTGTATGGCATGGTAATTTTTCCAAAGACTTTGGGTTACTTTAAGATAATTGTGGTAGATTATTTTAAGCAAATTGAAACCTAAGCAATTAATCCTGCACCAGAAATCTTAGCTGAAACCAATAGGTCATTGAATTTCTATCGACGGAATGGAAAGGGACGATTTATAAGATATTCATCACTATTGTATGTGTGGGTCAAAAGTCATTTCAAGTGTAAAAAGAGTGCATTCTCAATGTCGTATCTTCAAAATAAGACACCAATCAAAGAGTTTTGCAAAAGTGAATGACCAACATTGAATACTAAATAAGTGTGGGTCCTTTTCTTACGAAGACTTATCGGGGATGAAATTGAATGGATGGTGCCTTAGATGCCTTGTGTGCCTTTATTGTATCATGGAGGAAACGAGCCGTGGATACCGCTATTAAGGTTATGGGGCATTGTAAGTTACACTCCGTTGATGGTGCTTAGGTAGTTTTGTGCAAAGCAGTTTATTCCTACTACTCATGGACTGGTCCAAGTAGAATTCACTTACGGGGAACCAAATCCACCAAGAACCTCGGAACAATAAATCCAAGCATGGAATAAAATGAAAAGAATGAGATTAGGGCCTCTCATTGACAAAATCACTATTGATTATTAGATTTGGAAAGCAAAGTCATCTAGAGACATAGTATTCTCTCCTGATGATAGCTCATACCAATCAGCTAATCTTTCGACAGAAGTGCAATTATCATAAGTTGAACTTGTCAAGAAAGAATTAAAAGCTGAAAAAGAAAAAATGAGAAGAGAAAATTTGAGACTTCGCAAGAAGGTGGGACAGTTGAAATATGAAGCACAAATACAATGGAGCAAATTGGAAAAGATCATAAAAAAATGAGATGTGACCAATAATGATTTAAAAGATCTGCATCAAGAAAACAAGAGGTTACAAGTCCAATTCAAGACTGGAAAGGTCACTAAGTCTTACCTTAGTCGGCAAAGCGAAGTGAATGAGCTTCAAGAAGAAATAAACTAGAAAAGCAGGAGGTAGCCACCAAAATTTCTCAAGAATGTCAGAATTGGAAGGGGTTATACTCTACAACCTCAGAAAGATTGATGGAATGCCAAAAAGAAAAGGAAAGGTTAAAAGCCATGCTCACAAAAGAGAAAAGAAAGCATCTTGAAGTACTAAACGAAAAAGAATCATTTTACTAGGTGATCCAAAGGTTGGAGTTGCAACTGCAAGACCATAAGAGCCATACTTCAGCAATAATTGATGAGTGACATAGAAGGAAAAAAGATTGGATATTCACATGTGATTCAGAAAGGGATGCTCACATGAGATGAAAAGCAGAAAGCTTAGGAAGGCAACAGTAAATAGAGCACCTGACTAATCAAGTTCACAAGGCAGTGAAGAAAGCATGAGAGATGGTTGAAAAAGTAGAAGTTTTATGACAAGAAGTCAATCCTATAAGAGAATATGGACAGCACTTAGTAAATTTTCTAGATAAGGTAAAGAACCATTATGAGCAAGTCAAACACTTCTATGGATATAATTCTAGGATGATAAACCTCATGTAATCAAAGTTGTATGAAATCAGTGAAGATTTTTAGTGTTAAAATTTGTCTAAGAGCAAATATCTCCTATTTACATTCATCATTTGCACCGTTTTTATTTTCTTTCAAAAAAAAATAAAATTTTTGACACATGGCATTCTGATTTTTCTAAAAAAAATTTGTGGTAATAAAGGTTCAAGAATAGCTCACTCTGTAAAAATTTTAACTCAACTCACTCGCCATTCATACAACACAAGAGCTAAGAGAATCATGGAATAAGAACAGACCGGTCGATCTAAAAGAATCGAGAAAGTTCAAGAAGAACTAAGAGGGGATCTCAGTATAATAATGGATATGCTCAGGAAGCTTGACAAGGGAAAAGCAGTGAAAAAAAATCTCAACTTTCAAGAATAATTGCCAAATATGGTAGATCCTATTTACCCTTTAGGGTTTGAGCCACAACCTCCTCAACCTTCTCAAGGAACCAAAGTACAAATACCCACTCCTAGTGGATATTCCAATCTTTATCTAGGAATGACATCTACACCTACTCTAAGACAATTTCAAAATTTTGTTAATCCTATTATGATAGAAAAGCCACTTGAGCTAATCTTTGTTCCTAATTTGGATGATCCAATGAGAAAGAAAAGCTAGGGATAAAGATACCTAAGAAAGTGAAAGATAATAATGCATAAGAAAAGATGAAGCTATTAGAAGAAAGGCTTAAAGCAATAGAATGAATGAATTTTTATGGCTCCACGATGTAATTGACCTTTGTTTAGTTCCAGATATGGTCATTCCATCAAAATTTAAGGTCTCTAAATTTAAAAAAAATGACGGCACAAAATACCCGATGACTCATATCACCATTTACTGTCGAAAGATGACAGCACATGCTCGTGATAAGAAGTTGTTAATGCAGATATTTCAAGTTAGTCTTACGGGTTCTGTAGCTAGATAGTATGTTCAATTAGATAGGACTTGTATTCATTCCTGACAAGAGCTTACAAAGGTATTCCTCATACAATATCAGCATGTCAGAGATCTAACTCCAAATCGTATAAAGTATGGAAAAAAAATAACTGAGAGCTTCAAGGAGTATGCACAAAGATAGAGAGATGTGACTGTATAAGTCTAACTCTTTTTATCGAGAAAGAGACAACTGTCTTATTTGTGAATACTCTAAAAGCACCGTATTATGAAAGGTTGATAGACAATGCAATCAAGAACTTTACAGATATGGTGATATCGGGTGAGATCATCAAAAATGTCATAAAGAATGGTAAGCTTAATGTAAGAGAAATAAATGGAGCAAAGAAAGGTGAAATTCTAAAAAAAAAAAAGAATAAAGCCCAAGCAGTAAACTATGTGGCGCAACAGTTCAAAAGTTTTACGCCCTACTCTGCACCAGTCTACTAAACCCATTACCCTTCTATAAATAATGTTACATCTATCCCTCATCCATATCAACCATACCAGCCACTATAACCATCAGCTTATCCACCCTATTTTCAGCCATCCTTTACGACACCTACCTACAACCATCCTACTACACCCATAAGATTAGAATGGAGACCTAGTCTTAATAGTGGTCCAAGAGCTTCAAGAAATACTCAAGAAAAACCCACTTTTAATCTTATTCTTATGATATACACAGATTTGTATCCCTAACTTATTGAAAAATATTTACTTGCTCCTATTATTGTTGAACCCTTGAAACCTTTGTTTCTTAAATGGTATGACCCCAATGCATATTGTGATTATCACTATGGGAATCCAAGTCATTCCACTGAGAACTATATAGCTTTGAAGTGCAAAGTGTAGGGGTTAATCAATGAAGAGGTGTTACACTTTGATACCAACTAATAAGGAACTCCAAATGTTAATGGGAACCCTCTACCAAACCATATCAGACCATTAATAAATACCTTAATTGATGGGAAAAAAAGCCACATGAAGGAAAAAATAGATGAAGTTAAGACTCTGATGGTTAAGGTATTTGAAGTCTTAGTTAAAGCTGACATATTGAAGTTAATAGAATTTTAAAATTACTTTGAAGCGATTAACTCAACTGAGAGCTGTAATTATCACAGAGGTGCTTTAAGGTATTCTATTGAGAATTGTTACCAGTTTCATCAAGAGGTGCAAAAATTGATTAATATGGGTTGGATAGAGTTTTACGAAGAAAGCGAAGAGTTGGTGAAAGCTAAAATGTCTACCATTGATTCAAAAAATAAGCTTGTGCGTAGACCGGTCACTATTTATTATGATAAGAAGTTGACACCAAGGCCAAAAAAACTCATCTCTCAACCAATAATGATAATTAAAGTTCCTGGCCTTTTTTCATACTAGAATGATAAAGCAATACCATGAAAGTATGATTATGATGTTGTAGTTAATCTATATACTGTGAATATAATGAGTGTAGGAGGTATAACTTAAAGTGGGAGATGTTATACTCCAGAAGCTTTAGAGAAAGCCAGGAAAGAGAAAGCAAAGGTAGGAGAAGAAAAAAAAAGTTAGAATAATCCTATTACAGCCTCAGAAAAAGAATTTCAAGGGTCAGTCTCTGAGAGTGAAGCATGTGAATTTCTAAAGTTAATAAAACATAGTGAGTAAAGCATAGTAGAACAGCTTAATAAGATGCCAGCTAAAATTTCGCTATTGTCATTATTGCTAAGCTCAGAGTCGTACCGTAATGCTCTACTAAAGGTGCTGAATCAAGCATATGTGTCCCACAATGTCTTTATTGAATATGTGGAATAGCTTATTGGTAATCTGACAATTTTAAACTATATATCTTTTAGTGATAAAGAGATTTTCCCTGAAGGTCGAAGAAGTATTAAGGCTCTCTATATTACTGTAAAGTGTAAGAGTCATATAATGGCTAAGATTTTAATCGATAATGGCTCATCCATCAATGTTATACCCAAGAGTACTTTGGAAAAATTACATGTGGATGAATCTCACATGAAATCTAGCCATATGATAGTGCGAGCCTTTGATAGGACTCGAATAGAGGTGCTAGGAGACATAGAAATGACATTACAAATTGGCCCATGCACTTTTAATGTAAAATTCCAAGTTATGGATATTTCTCCCTCATATAGTTACTTGTTGGGAAAGCCATAGATTCATATGGCGGGTGCTATTCCATCTTCATTGTATCAAAAAGTTAAATTCATTATTGATGAAAATTTGACAGGTATGGTAAGAGAAAAAGATTTACTGGTCACCAAACCAGTAAATACTCTTTATGTAGAAGTAGCAGATAAATCCCTTGAGTGCTCATACAGATCTTTCGAGATAGCTAATGCAACATATGTGGCTAGAATATCTAAACTATATTCACCACATTTATCTACGACTACTAAAATGGTCGTTAAGCAATTTACTAAGATGGGATGGTAACCTAGAACTGGATTAAGAAAAAACTTACAAGGAATCATAGAGCCACTAGCAGTATATGACAAGAAAAATAAATTTAGTTTAAGATATAAGCCAACAAGAGGGGACAGAATGAAAATGGTAAATAAGAAAAAAGATAAGAGAATGGCTAATCTTAGGGGATATGAGCCGGAGTCAAAACCTATGGTCATTCCATACCTTTATGATTCTTTTAATTTGGAAGGATATATTTACCCAAATTTGCTTAGAACCCTGAATACGGGATTCGTGAAAGAATTTTTTGAGCTGGCCATTCAAATAGTGGATGACGAAGAGAAAAAAAAGTTAAGATGAAGAGCTGTTCGTGCACCCTTGTCCTTCAGATTTTGAGCTAAATAACTGAAGAGTCATAGAGCTGCCTATTACCTTTAAAATTTTTGAAAAGTAATGTATTCCTAATTGCTTTTATAAGCATTGGGTGATCTTTTATGATGTCTTTATGATTGTCATTTTAATAAAAGACTTAGAAGATGCATATGCATTTCTTCTATTGTTCTCATCTTCATTTTGCTTTCTATTTTCTCTTTTCATCATTTTCTTATCATTCCATTTTTGTGTGCCAATATTCTCTTCATCTTACCCTTTGTAGGGTCTCAAATAATGAACACGAGGATAATCATGATAATAATCTCGGGTTCAATTTTGAAAACTTAATTTATGTTGACGAACTTGATAATGAAAAAGATTCAGATAATTACACATTGCCTCCTGATTTGTTAAAATTAATAGAATATAAAGATAAGCCAATAGAGCCCCATAAGGAAATTACTGAATTAGTGAATTTAAAGGACGATGAAAATAGAAGAAAAGGTTAAAGTTAGTACATCCATTTTACTAGCTGAAAGGAAAAACTAGAAAAGCTACTCTAGGAATATGTAGATGTGTTCGTATAGTTTTACCAATAAATACAGGACTCAGCACTGATATTATAGAACACAAGTTGCTTTTGAAACCAGAATGCAAGCCAGTATAGCAAAAGCTAAGGCGCATGAAGCCAGAGATGCTATTGAAAATTAAAGAGAAAGTGAAAAAGCAATTTGATGCAAGATTTTTGGAGGTAGCAAAATATCTTGAATGGGTAGCCAACATAGTGGCAATCCTCAAGAAGAATGGAAAAGTGAGAATGTGTGTCGACTATCGAAATCTGAATAGGACAAGTCTTAAGATAATTTCTCTTTGCCCTATATCGATACTCTAGTGGATAATACTGCTAGGCACTACACATTTTCCTTTATAGATGGCTTCTTAGGCTATAATCAGATCAAAATGGCTTAGGATGATATATAAAAGACTACATTTATGACTATGTAGGGAACGTTATGTTATAAAGTTATGCCTTTTAGGTTGAAAATGCTAGTGCTACTTATTAAAGAGCAATGGTGGTGACTCTCT
>NW_019168182.1:35567-224887 GCF_002303985.1 Durio zibethinus
GAAGACACTAATTAACCAATGGTACTTGAAAGTTTTCTTAGATTTTTGTAATCTTTAAATTTAAAAAAATTTAGTATTTTTATCTCACAAATAGATTGATCAACGTCACTCAGCTTGATTTTTGCAATCGTTGAGCATTAATTTCTTAAGGCTAAAGAGTCTTGAAAGGTTTGAAGTTTTAAGAAGGCTATGTAAATAATTGAGATTAATGGTTTCACATTTGGAAGAAACCGATAATGAAGACAAAACTAAAAACAATTAGATAATGTTTAGTTTAAAAAAACAGAGTCATATTTTATTTTTATTTTTTTTGGAAAATGATGAACATGAGTGAAATCGTGTTTGGTAATTGAAAATGAAAAAAAATTTTTAGAAAATAAAAATAAAAATGGGTTAAAATATGAAAACAGAAAAAAAAAAGATATTTTTAATTGAAAAAATAAGGGATGTACACTACTTTTTTACTTGTGTTTTGCAAGTTACCATATTTGAATACATTTTAATGTCATTAATTAATAAATATAAGTTATATTTATAATTAGATGCCATTAATAGTAATATCATTGAATATTTTATTTATTTCCTTATTTTTGCATTTAAAAAAATTATTTTCATTTACTAAATACATTTTTTAGAAAACAAAAAATAAAAAATAAAAACTATTTTCTAAAAAATAAAAATAAAAACAAAAAACGTTTTTTCAATCCAAATAGAGTCTTTAGTTTTCTTTTAAAAAATGAAACAATTAATTTTTATAAATGTGATGTTGCTTCATTAAAACGAAATAAAAATTATTATTTCCAAATTTGTTTTAGGTTAGTTTTGCTCATGTCAAGAATAATTAACATTGAAATATCTAAATTTATAGGAAGACACTCTTGAGGAAATCCATGCTTCCACCATGCCACATCACTAGCAATCAAATGGGTAGCCGACACGATTAAGACTAAAAAGTGATTGCAACCACATCGCATTGACACCCATTTGAATATAAATGAAGCCCAAGTTTCTGCATCTTTGCAAATACTTCAATTTTCATGTCTATCTTTTGGACATGGGAAGTGGATTTATAACATGTAAATTAGCAGTTGCCTTTCCAAAGTTGTCTTCTAATAATCTTTTTAAGTCAATGGTCAAGTATTTAACAATTTCGATATCCTATTGAAAGAAAAAATTGCTTTAGAAAGAAAATTAAAAAATTATATATTTTGGGTAAAACAAAAGGCATAAAAGATATAGGTAGAAATTTTAAGTCTCTTACAATTTTTCTTCTTGCATCAAATGCATCATTAGCCTTCTTTTTTACTAACAATTAGGAAAGACTTGCTAATGAGATTTTAAATTCTAATTATTATACAAAAATCAAAACTATGTAATATTGTATTTGTGTATGAAAGATAAAATCATACAAGATATATATCCGAATGTAATCATTTTTACTTGTTTAACAAAAGACAAAAACCAACGTAAAAATTTTCCAGCATGAAAGATTTAGGCCATTAACTTCATTCATATACATTTTCACGTGTATTTGAAAATATAATATTTATCTCACATTTGTCTATAGAATTCTTTTCACCTTGTAATCTTAATCGATGTTATATTTTTATAGAATCCTCACGATTCTAAAAAAGACTAAAGATGCATAGGCAGATCTACGGTTTTGAAGTAGAGTGTCAATCAACATCTTCAAAAATCAAAAAATAAAAAAAAAAAATTGAAAATTTTTTTCTGTCATCCTCAAAAAAATTTTAATATCCTTTTTATCCATAAAATTAATAAATCCATTAATAATTTTTTATATATATTATAAGTGGACATAAAAAAAAATCTTGGATCAGTTACTGTAAATCTCACTCATGCCTAAGTTGGATAAGAAGTACTGAAACAGAAGAAGAGCCAATTACTTTCCAAAGAACGTTAATTTCTATGTTTTTGTGAATATTATAGCTAAAGTTCCTGCAAATCTTTTTGCTGAAGTCAGATACTGAGAGGGCATTTTTCTGCGAAACTAATCAGTCTTCTTTATAGCTACGTCTCACATTTATCACATAACTGCTTTATAAATGCAACTGGCACTTTATTGTTGCATAATAAAGGGCTTGCTGTTTAATTTATGGAGCATTTCTCTGCTGAAGCGCCAACACTGCCACATGTCGTGGTGCCATTAGGCATTTCATCTCTTACCAATATTGTATTTGAATTTTTGTTATTTTTGTGCTTGAATTTTCTACGTGTGTATAAGCATCTGTGCCTTTATTTAGTTATAAGTTTCATCAAATGAGACTCCTTTCTATCATCATTTATGCAAATATGTAAAAATACGTGTTCATTCTCATGGCTGGAGTGAAATCAAATAGCAAATATCAATCATGGAAGTACTTCAATTAGTACATTAATTCATAAAATACTCATACAAGATTTTAAAAGCTTTGTGTAAAACCAAGCAAATGTGTCACCTCGGTTCAAGTAATAGAAGCTGGTCTTTAAGAAAAAAAAGAAGAGTAAAGTTCATTTAGTTCTTTAAATTTTAAGCATAAATCAACTTAAGTTTTTTACTTTGAAAGATGGACATTTCGCCTCAAAATTTTCAATTAATAGAATAATGAGATTTTTTTGTCAGTTATCTGTTAATTATTTCATTAAAAGTCTCATTAAAAGACTATTTTACATCTGAATAATTAATATCCTTAAATAGTCACAAAATGTAATACTTGATAATTATAAATTATTTTTATTTTGTCTCAAGATACATAAAATTTATTAATAATATAGAAAGATTTTTTAAATGCAATATATAAAAACAAAACTTACGATTATAAGTATGTTAATATATAAATGTATATATAACAAAATGAAAATATTAAGCAGGTAAAAATTTTAACCAAACCTTTCTTTTTTTTTTATTAACCAAACATTTTTTCCTTATTATATGTTACATGTTCATTTTCTTTGAAATTTGTTCCATGTCGAAAAATTGTTACATGTTAAATGTATTTATTTTATTATAAATATTTACATATTAACTTATTTATAAATGTGAAGTTTGTTTTTATATACTGCACCTAAAAATCTTTTTATATATTATTAATATATTTTATATATTTTAAGAAAAATAAAAAATTTATTTGTATAAAACATTACTTTATGTGAATATTTGGGGATATTGATTTTTTAAGCATAAAATGATTTTTTAATGAAAATTTTTTGGAATAATTAAGAAATAATTGACAAAAGAACTTCATTGTCCTATTAATTGAAAAGTTTGAGACGAAATGTCTATTTTTTAAACTAATAAACTTAAGTTAAATTATGTTTATAATTTAAAGACTTAAATAGAATTTACCCAAAAATAATTGAAAGGAAAAACAAATTTTGATAAATGATAGAGAAAAAATAAAATAAATATTATTTTATTATTACACTTTTCATATAGTGTGAAAGGACTTGCAAAGTCACATAAAATATCAAATAATTTTAAATTATTATAACATATAAATATTAATGTTATTTTTGTCATTTTTTTTGTCACAAAAAGTTTAAGAATTAAAAAGTTATTAATTTTCAAAGTCAGGATAAACTATCAACTCATAAGAAGATTTATGAATTTTTTGAGACTTTTTAAATTTACAGATTGTCTATCAACAAAAGATCATCTGAATTCGAATTTACATGTTTTACATCCAGATTTTAAGCCTTAACTATTTGCATCAATCATTGTTGATTTTTTTAATTATTACTATGTAAAAATTTTAATGTTATTCTTGTCCTATTTGCCTCAACCACTTCTACTAACATTCAATCTAATTTTCCCACTGTTGTTTTCAATATGACCCAATCAATTACATTCCATGGCTTTTTTTTAATTTTTATTTTAGCCTTTTTTATTAATCTATTTTTAATGTATTAATATGTTGTTATGCATTTATAATTATGAAAAATAGAATTTAGAAAGTCCACTAATAATATATGAGATAATTTTCTTTTTATATGATAACATTATTATTTTATTCAATTAAATTTTTTTTTCATAATTTTTTTTATTGAATAGGTTTATGATAAGCTTATCCTAACCCTTAAAATGAAAATTTTGACGTTGTTTCCACTAGTAACCAGGGTTTAATCCTTGAAAACTTCAAGTTTAGAAAACAATTATAAATGATTAATAATTAAATTATTAGTTATTTACTAATAATTTATCTATGATTTACTACTAAATTAGTAATGATTTACTATTAAATTATTAACGATTTATTTCTAATTTATAAATGATTTGACATTAAATCATGAATGTTCATCATTACATTATGAATTATTTTTATTAAATTGTTAGCAATTTACCACCAAGTTATTGATAATTTATGATAACGTTATAACTGTTTTACTATTAATTTAGAGATAACTTGGTAAAAAGTTACCAATGATTAATTATTTTACTATTAAATTATCACTAATTTACAATTAAGTTATTTGTAATTTACTATTATATTATTAGTGATTTACTGCTAAATTATTAATTTACTTCTAAATTATTAATGATTTATTATTATATTTTTATATATTTATTATTATGTTATCATTCATGTACTACTTATTTTTTGATTTTTTACTATCAAATTATCACCATTTTATCACTAAATTATCAATGATTCATTATAAAGTTATTACTGATTTATATTAAATTATCCATGATTTATTATTAAGTTATCATTGATTAACTATTATATTATCAATGATTTACTACTAAATTCTATTGATTTACTTTTAAGTTTTCAAGGATTAACTACTAAATTATCAATTTTTTACTACTAATTTATCATTAATTTATTACTAATTTATCAATTATTTACTAATAATTTATCATTCATTTCTACAAAATTATTTATGATTTCCTACTCTCAATTAATTACTATTAAACAAAAGCTAATTTACTATTAAGTAGTCAATAATTTATTACTAAGTTATCAATATTCCACTAATATTTTTGTCATATAAAAAAGATAAAGTTATGTATAATCAATTGATATTTTGTCTCATTTTTTTATTTAAAATAATCTTTCATAGGTACTTCTGTCAATTGAATATAATTATACATTTTATCAATTAAAAGCTTAAAATTTCTTTTATTTACAAAATATTATACATAATTTTTTTAAAATTTCTTTTATACATAATTTTTTATTATATAAAATATATTAAAATAACATAATTTTAAAAAATAAAATAAAATAAATTACTAACTTTGGTACTTGTCATGTTTTCTCTAGAAAATTTCAATTCTAAGAATAACTTGTTATAAAATATCTATATAATTTGTAATGATTTCATTTTCAGTATTAACAGCATAACTTTTCATGAATGAATGTAATTTTGGTATAAACATATTTAAAAAATGGTTTTAATAAATTTTGTCGCACCATAAAGGAGTTAACTAAAACAATTAATTTTACTTCAGTTGATAATTTTTTACTTAGAATAATTCATGTTAGATCGTTTGAATGCAAAAAAAAAAAAAAAGCCATTTAAGACAATTAAAAATTATTAAATAATATTGAGATATCAATTAATCATATATATATATATGTGTGCATATTAAGATAAAAGTTAAAAAAAAATTAAATTAACAATTATTTCAATTAAAGTGAACAATTTTTATTACAATTTAACAAGACCCAATCATGAGTTATTGATAACTCCACCGCTTCTTAAATCATCAAAAAGTACAATTAAAGTACCTTTGATTTGACAATGATTTTTGTTTTTAGAAATAACAATTAAAAAATTCTAGAATAAAAAATACAAAAAAAATTAATTATATAGATCAGAATAAACTATAACAATATTTAAAAAATTATTTCATGGTACTAAAAAGATTTAATTATGTTATAATTATCAAATGATTAACTCACAAAACATATAAATAATAAAATCATTAACATACATATATAGTTAATATATTAAAACAAAAAAATTAAAAGATAAAAAACAAAAAATGCTTTAATGACAAAATTATGATTATTTTTATTGAATTATTTAGAAAAATAAACTGTATATGCAATTGTTTTTACAACAATTAAAGAAACAAATTTCATAAAATTGTTTTATTCTTATACACACTAAGTTTTGATATCCTTTTATTTGTATTTTCATTTGATATGAAAAATCATTTTGCTTATAAAAAAGTAAGTCTAATAACAAAAAAAATTAATTTAAATTAAATTTATAAAAAATTACTATTAATATTTTAATAAATCGCTTTTAATATTTTTGGAATTAAAATTTTATTAAGGGTATTTTAATCAATCACTTTTAATTTTTTTAGTCTAATTATAAAAAAAAGTCTAATAATTAAAAAAATTATTTAAATTAAATTGATAAAAATATTTATTAAAAACATTTTAGCCAATCACTTTTAAAATTAAGATTATAAAATATTTAATAGTTTAATTTCATATAGACGCTATTTTTAATTTTATTTGATTTAAATTAAACTTAAATAAATTAAAAAAAGTTATATATTTATGGATAAAGTTATAAATTTAAAATTTTATAAAGGTGCTTAGGTTGATATATATATATATATATTTATATATATATATATATTATAAGTGGACAAAAAAAAATTGGATCGTATATTTTTATCTCATGCCTAAGCTGGATAAAAAGTACTGAAACTGAAGAAGAGCCAATTACTTTCCAATTAAAGAATGTTAATTTCTATGTTTTTGTGAAGATTATAGCTAAAGTTCCTGCAAATCTTTTTTCTGAAGTTAGATAGCAAGATAGTATTCTTTTACGAAATTTAATCAGTCTTCTTTATGGCTACGTCTTTCATTTGTTACACTGCTTCATAAATGGAACTGGCAGTTGATTGTTGCAGAATAAAGGGCATGGTGTATTATTTATGGAGCATTTCTCTGCTATAGCACCAACACTGCCACATTTCATGCTACCATCAGACATTTCACTTCTTGCCAATATTGTATTTGAATTTTTTACTATTTTTGTGGTTGAATTTTCTGAGTCTGTGCCTTTATTTAGTCATAAGTTCCATCAAATGAGAATCCCTTCGATCATCATTTATGCAAATATGCAAAAACTTTGCTTTAGAGAAACCAAATAGCAAATAATTTCTTTTACTTTTTTCACTTCAAACAACACAATAGAAAATGGTTTTCTAAAATTTCTTTTTTTTCCTTAATTTTTTTTTTAGAAAACGGAGCCTAAGAATCATGCAAACTAAGGGATTATATATTCAATATGGTAATATTTAATTTATAAAAATTTATTATTGAATCGTTAATTTAATGGTATTAAAATTTACTTAAAATTAAAAATTTGGAAATCAAACTTCAAATTTTAATAATCACAAAAAAATCAAAGACATTTGTTAGAATTTAAGACGAATTCCATTTCAAAATTTCGTCAACTCCAGTAACGAATACTTGATTTCAATTTTATGCAATCTAATGTATTTTTCTATTTTCCTTTCCATCCCAAAAATTTTTGGGACTTTGTCACATAAAACACCAAATAATTTTAAATTATTATTGCATATAAATTTTACTTTATTTTTGTCCTATTTGCCTCATCAGTACTTCTACTTTTACATCCAATCTCATTTTCCCACTGTTGTTTTCAATCATGTCCCAGCCAATTTCACTTGCCATGCAATAGACCTTTCGTGACACTCCGTTGCCCATCACATCTGTTCTTCGCTGTATATACCCAAAATAATTATAACTTGCTCACTTTGAGTCGCCTTAGTCAAATTAATTTTCGCTTTGTTCTGTTATCGAAAAACAAAAGGCAAAATGAATTTGCTTTCCTTGCTCGTTGATAAGTGGGAGAATTAGTTGCTGAGCCTGAACCATCTTTGAAGAAAGGCAGATTTTCTCATATTTTGAGGTAGTACGCCGTACGCCCTTAAAGACCCTTCCAACTTTAGGTCCTTCGCTTTCTTTTGATTGGCTCGGTGTTACTTGCTATATTAGAGGCTTTTCTTTCTACTTGTTTCATTGTAATTTGCCTTTTCTTTTTTTCTACTTGTTTCATTGTAATTTGCCTTTTCTTTTTTTCTACTTGTTTCATTGTAATTTGCTCTTTTTTTTTTCTACTTGTTTCATTGTAATTTTCTTTTCTGGTTTCGCTCCCCTTTGTTCTCTCTTTTTCTTTTTGTTTACCCACCGATTTTGTTATTCAGTTTGCTTCCTGTTTGCTTCTCACAACTTAGAAAAAAAAAAGAGAAAAAAGATGGAGTTTGTTGTCGCCATTGTTAGCTCTTTTGTCGCCATAGCTGCAATGTACACGATCTCTCCCATCAAAAACCATATCAAATACCTTTCTAATCATGAGAATCAGGTTCAGACCCTCAAGAATCAAGCTGAGAGCCTGAAGGATGCAAGAGAAAGAGTGCGGCATTCCGTTGATGGCTGCAAACGAAACAGGGAAGAGATCGAACATGATGCTGACAAGTGGTTGACTACAGTCAACAAGAAGATCGCTGAATAAGTGGAGAAAGTAATACGGGATGAAGAAAAACAAAGAAAAAGTGTTTCATCGGCTTGTGTCCTAATCTATGGACTCGTTAGAAGCTTAAAATGAAAGCAGAAGAGAAGGCGAAGCTTGTTGCTGATCTGCTCGAGCAGCAGGCCAAATTTGACAGGGTTTCTTTTCGTGCAGCTCCACAAGGTATCATTGCCGCATCAGTTAAAGGTTTCGAAGAATTCGAGTCAAGGACGTTGGTTTCAAATGGAATCATGGGGGCACTGAAAGATGCTAGTATCAATTTTATAGGGGTGCATGGGATTGGTGGCATAAGAAAGACTAAGCTAGTCAAAGAAGTTGCTGGACAGGTCAAGGAGGGCAAGTTATTTGATTCAGTGGTTATAGCAACTGTAAATCAGACCCTTGATGTTAAAGGAATTCAAGACCAAATTGCAGATTTATTGGGTTTAAGATTTGAGGAACAGAGCATAGTAGGAAGGGCACCTTGACTGCAAGAAAGATTGAAAAAAGAGAAGATTCTTGTTGTTTTGGATGATATATGGGTAAGATTAGATCTTGAGGAAGTTGGCATTCCTTTTGGAAATGAACATGAGGGATGCAAGATTCTGCTAACTTCTAGAGATCTCAATGTCTTATCGAGTGGGATGGATACTCAGAAAAATTTTGCAGTTGGCCTTTTAAATGAAAAAGAAGCCAAGGACCTGTTTAAGAAGATGGCTGGTGACAATGTTTAAAGTTGTGATTTGCAGGCTACAGCTATTGAAGTAGCAAAGAAATGTGTGGGATTGCCAATCGCCATTGCACCAGTTGCAAGGGCTTTGAGAAAAAGAAGTTTGTTTGAGTGGAAGAATGCTTTGTGTGAACTAAAGAGGCCTTCATCAAGAAACTTAAAAGTGGTAACAGCGGGCGTATATTCAGCTATAGAGTTGAGTTACAATTATTTAGAAAGTGAGGAAGTTAAGTTGACTTTCTTGCTTTGCAGTTTCTTAGGCCATAATGGGTTGATTCAAGACTTGTTGAAATATATAATCGGTCTGGGTTTGTTTCATGACGTTAACAATAGAGGAAGCAAGAAACAGAGTATTGACAGTGGTGAGTAACCTGAAAACCTGTTGTCTGTTGCTTGATAATTTCAACAGTGAACGGTTTGATATCCATGACGTTGTTTGGTATTTTGCTACAACAATTGCAAATAGGGACCTCCGCATGTTTGCGTTAATTAATGGCGATGCGCTGAAACAATGGCCTGGAAACGAGGTGATGAGAAATTGCAATGCGATTAATTTACTTACCTAATATTAGTGAGCTTCCTGAGGAGATGGAGTGGTCACTTCTTTCCTTTTTCCACATGGCCCATGAAGGTACAGTAAAAATGCCGGCCAACTTTTTTAGACGAACAGAAAGACTTAATGTCTTAGATTTGACTGGAATGCACTTTCTATCCCTACCTGTGCCAAGTGAACTCCTCACAAACCTTCACACGTCGTGTCTAAACCAATTGAACAGAAAGACATAACCATCGTTGGGAAGCTCAAGATCAAGAATTTGGAAATCCTTAGCCTTGCTCGATCAGACATTAAAGCACTACCTCAGGAGATAGCACAATTGTCTCAGTTAAGGATGTTAGATTTGAGTCATTGTACTAGACTCAAAATCATCCCACCAAATGTCTTATCGAGTTTGTCCAAATTAGAAGAATTATATATGGACAATAGCTTTGTTCAATGGGAAGATGAAGTACTTCGCAAAGGAAGGAGGAATGTTAGCCTTGAGGAATTAAAGCGTTTGTCTCATCTGACCACATTATACGCTCATATTCCTAATGCCCAAATAATTCCAAAACATATGTTCATTTATGCATTGGACAGATACAGGATTCTCATTGGAGATGAGTGGGACTGGTCCAAAAGCTATGAATACTCAAGAACATTGAAATTCAAGTTGTATACAAATATTTACATGGATCATGGGGTAAACATATTGATGAACAAGACTGAAGATTTACATCTGGATCAACTTAAAGGCATCAAGAATGTACTGGCTGAGTTAAACAACGGGGAAGATTTTCAACATTTAAAGAAACTTCACATCCAAAATGGTCGGGAGTCCAATATATTGCAACAGAGAAAATTAAGCTTTCTCAATTGTAGTCCATGACCCTTGAAGGTCTGCCACAGCTCATAAACTTTTGCTCTTAAGACAAAAGGTATTAATTGGTTTGTTTGTGAATTATTCCATATTCCAACTTTGGCTTTTATGGATTGGCCAAAAAAAAAACATTAACTTTTATGCATATTTGTTTATATGTTAAAATATTAAAAACGTCCTTTGAATTATTTCATTTGTTAAATAACTTTTTTCATATTTTTATTATATTTAAATAAGTACTTATACTTTGATTTATATCCAAATAAATTCTTATTTCAAATGAAGTACTATATTTTTTTTTCTGGTTCTCTTTAATTAAGAAAATTATGATATTTTACATAAGTAAAAGTTTTACTTTAATATTTGTGATCGTGAGAAACTAATATCTTACATGTATGATGTATTATGTTAAGGGCTTATTTAAATATAAATTAAAAATTAAAAACTTATTTAGATATAATAAAAATATAAGAATTTATATTTTTATCTAAGTAATGTGCTCAAGTTGATGTACTTTTTTTTGTTGTTTTAGCCTTTCTTGTATAACTTTTAATTATGCTCCTATTTTGTTTGAATTTATCTTATTTTAAACCTTATCCATGCTTTTTTTTTATACATGAGGTTATGGAGATTAAATAATGATTATTGGAATTAAAAGTCTAATATTTTATCAATAGATTATACGACCACTAACAAGTATATATAATCTTTTCGATTATGTAGCTAGAATATGAAATGATCACTATTAGGGGCATTTGGTAGTCAAAAGGGTTTAGTGATTTTTTTTTTCATGTTAGAAGCTTTCAGCAGACAATCAAAAGTAATTTTGTCATTTATGCTGACGTGATATGTTAGTTCGGTCAAACACGTCCAGTGCTATATCAACTTGGCATTGTCCTTATTGTCTTCTAAAGGTCCCCTATTATTTATTTATAAATATGAAAGTTTAGACACCATTAAGTCAGGTCCATACTACTCCTATTTCTTCATATTACTCTCTTTCTGACCTCACCTGTTCTAATTTGTGGGTTAGAGTTGAAACATAGATAACACTCCCTGCCTTTACCTCTAACTACTCTTTTATTCTGATTTTCCAAGATCTAACCTTGAAAGAGGAGCTTGGCACAAATATTTGGCGTGCCAAGTAAGGGACCTTTTCATTCACTAGTCGAGCACGAAATAATGCTACCAAGAAATAGAGCATTAGAGGAAAGAAAGACAACCATCCCAAATGGAACAAATACACATAATAGTTAGCACTCAAAACAATCTCCCCCACCACAGACAAGCTCGACCATAGAATAATTCCAGATCTTGACCAAGTAGATCCAGGCTCTTAAAAAGATGTTGCAAACCTTAACACCACCACAAGCTTTGAAGGTGTCTGATTTAATCACTCCTAACTGAGGAACCTTAGTAAGATAACCAAGCTATGAGGAGTTGAAAGCCTCCTCAGCCTTTAGAGAAAAGGAGTATAATACTCAAATTTGTCATTTCTCTAGCCACAACTTGACACATGCTACAACCTAAAAATCCAAACAAACAAACCACAAACCTCAGTCAAATAAGGACCTAAAAGCTCAGATGCAGGCCATGGAGAAAGATTTGAAAACGAAAGTAATGGCATTTGAGGACAAGTTTAAGTTCCTGGAGACTTCCCCTTCACTAAAAAGATTGATAGAGCCATGCCTCCCAAAGGGTTCAAAATGCCGACCTTAGAAATATGTGATGGTACATCTGACCTTTTCAATCATTTGAAACTTTATAGGACTAACATGATGATGCAGGATACAGACGAAGTCTTGATGTGCAAAGGTCTGACTACCACTTTGAAGGGTATAGCTTGGTCTTGGTACAATAGCCTGGAACTGAAGTCAATTACGATATTCAAAAAGCTCAGCCATTCTTTTATGTCTCAATTTGTAAGTAGCCAAAAAGTGAAGAAGACAACTTTAAGTCTAATGTTGATCCACCAAGGTCACAATAAATCTTTGAAGAACCATGTCACATGTTGTAACATGAAAGCTCCGCAAGTTAAAGACCTAGAGCAAACGGTCATTGTAGTTGCCCTAACAAGTAGACTTAATGGTAAAGAGTATCACTTGAAGTCAACCTTGTCACTGAAACCACCCAAAACTTTGGCCGACGTCCTACTAATAGTTAAGAAACCTTGTCACTAAACTTTAAATATCTTTTTCTATAAACCATTACTTAAAACCCCATTAGACATTAGCAACAAGTTTCCTAGGATTTTCAAGTTTTTATGAGAGAACCTGTGAACAAACTTGCTTGCCATGTTCTTTTTGGTTGGATTTGAAGACAGTTTTTTTCATTAGTTGAGAAAGTGAAACATGTCAAAGAAGTTTGACTTAGTGCTTTTTGTTTTCTTTCCTATAAGTTCACTTTAGTAACATTTTTCATTTCAAATTTGGACAAGCCGCTGATTTTCTTGGGATCAATAGGGCCTGTTTGAAGAAGTTGGGTTCAAAAGACTTGATTATCTCTAGATAGAAATTGGATTTGTACGTTGTAAACAAGCAAGAAAACTAAATCATTCTACCAATACTATATTTTTGGTTTTGGCTTAATTACCATTAGACATGGGTGTCTTTACTCTTTTTTGGGTGGTTTGACTGAAATTTATTTCCTTCCAATTCAGTTAACCTAAGAGATTTGTTTTTGTTCTACTTGCTAATGTATACAATGTTATATTTCCATGCAGTAAAGTAGGTTGGGTTTTGTGAACATGGAAGCAATAGTTGAGGTTGATAATGAACGACCACAGTATTCTCTTCCTCCTCGCAAATCTCAGCTTTACCCTTAGCTTGTTATATCTCATGGAGAATTTAATTAAAGGCAAACATTCTTCGATATATCACAACATCAGTATTGCTCTAAAATCATTCTTGAAATGCATAATAAACAAATATGTTGTTCTTCCTTTGGATGGTTAGTGTTATTGGATCTTGTATCATTTAATTTTTCTCTTTTAAATCTTGCTTTGACGGAGACAATTCAACTTCCTCCTTTTAATATGAAATTTGATACGTCCATTCTCACAGCACCTTCACATGATCTAACTTACCGCATCGTTTTCTTTAATTATCTAGAGAATGAATTTATATTTTCTTTTCCCAATGCTCGTGAATTTTCAAAACAAAAGATGGAAGACGATGTTGTGATCAGTGAGACAACATTTGGAGGAAAGACTTATTGCATTTCTTCAGAATATTGTTTGCTTACAATTGAGTTTGAAGGATCAAGTCTTCAATTTACAAAATTAACTTTCAAAACAGAATCAAAGCTGTTTAACTTTACTATTCAATGCAAAAAATATATGGTTGAATTTTTTGGAGTGAAGCTACTTGTTTGTAAGATTTACTCCAAGATTGTATGAATGGAATTCATATTTTGAAGTTTTTAGGTTTGATTTCTGTAAAAGGGAATGGGTTGAGATGATAAACATTGGAAATAATGCAATTTTCCTCACAGATCAATGTTACGGCTCATGTTACCTAATAATTGAAGAATCTAATATAAAGAGAAACTCCATTTATTATACTCAGTGTGAAGATAAAAAATTTATGTCTATGATTTGAAAGATCAAAGTGTTATAACATATTTGTCTTATCCCATTGTCAATCATAAAAAATCATCTCAGTATGGATGTATGTTACAAATGGAAGACAATTCCTATGATTTAATTTTTCTTTTTAGAAAAAAAAATTATGCAGTTTTTCAACTAGAGGAGCTAGCTAGAAACAAAGGTGTTATCCTTATACTTATTTCTACGGTAATTAGAAATTTAAATCCAAAAAGAATTTTAATTAGCTGTCAAAATTCCAATAATAACCTCACATATTTGTATAACCTCATATATATATATATTAATAATACCTATTGCTATTTTTTTTTTATATATTGATGAGTGAATTAATTAAGAGAGCAAAGGAGACATTGAGGCTATTCTGTTTTTAAGAAGAAAAGCTATTTATAATATATCTTCTTATTTATTAAGTATGATCACTATCAACCTTTTTTTTTTTTTTTGGTGCTTGATTTACAATGTTGGGAAGTGTAATTAATGTTATTCTTCTTTCATCTCAATTGATAAAAGAAGAAAACAAAAGTTATATCTTGTTTTTATGTTTCCTTAGAAGTTTATGCTTGGTATAGTTTTTAATTTTTTTTTCTCTTTCTTAGTTAATTTCTCAGTTTTTACTTTCCTTGTAACCAAAAAAAAAAAAAAAACTAAATCAAGATACTAATTATGCAAATTTAATTGAGATAGCTTTCAGTACCTTGACTAAGTAGAAATTTAGCTAACTATTGATACAAAAGAGAGATATGAAAGGAATAGAATTCTGGGATAATGGAACACGACTTTCTGATTTGGAGAAATTCAATAAATAAACTTGTTTCTGTTTGTCACATTCATTACCTTTTTGTTTTGCGCAAGAGAGAAAGATAAGGGAGTTGACAAAGTAGAAATTTAGCGAACTAGAGAAATTTAGATTCATCGCCTATTTTGTTGCTACCGATGGTGTCCAACGAGAGAAATTCAGTTATATTATAACCAGAGAAATTTAGATTCATCGCCTATTTCTCTAGAGTTTACGTTATAATTTATTATAAACAAAGACGAAATCTAGAGAGCTCCTGATGGTGCCCATCGAAGACATTTATTTTTCTTCTTCTCTGCTATTGGAATTAAAAATAAAAAATAAAAACATGTGGTGATAACATTAATTGGTGAAAACATTAATTAGTGGAGATAGTATTGATTGGTGGTCCAAGGCTTTACCTAATGTCCCGGAATGACCTGCTTTGACGGTTCCAACATAAGGACTCTGGGTGCTCTTTTTGTAAATTGCTTCTTTAATATTGGAAAATTTGTGAAAAATTTTAACGTTAAAAACTTAAATTTAGAATTTATAGTAAAAAGAATTATAATTCTTATGTACATAGACACCCGTCCAAAATCTGGTATTAATTTTAATATTAATCCTTAACTAAAATAAATCATTCCAATATATAGTTGCAACAGTTTTTTCTTATTCGAAAACCACAATCTGATAATTGTTATAAGCAGTTCTACTATTTAATACTGACAAAGGAGTTTAGTATAAGTAAAAGCAAGATTCAAAAACTAAGAACAGAAATTCACATATTTCTGCTTCTGGATTTTTCATAAATCAAATATTTTCATCAGATAAGGAAACAAGGATTAAGGAATGTAAATTGTTTTGTTAAAAATAAGAGACAAATATCAAAATAAAAAAAAAGCACCAAGCATAAGGAATGCTAATAATCCATCTTTTTCTTTGTTTTTGTGATAAAAATTCTCTATACAAATTTTTTAAAAAAGTCAATATTGAAATGGAGGGCATTTTTTTTATGAAACCAGTTTTAATTGATTTCATAAGAATATGAGCTTGCAATATTCACTTTCAAATTTCAATTTTTAACTCAAAGTGTCCTGCTTTATGTTTGGCATCCTCTCTTCAAACGGATTATGTAGAAATAATAATAATAATAATAAGTAAAAATTATGCTGAAGAATAAATTGATTTACTTATTTCAAAGATTAAGAGTGTGGAGTGAAGCCAACTTTAACTAGCTCTCATTTGATAAGGAATTAAGAATATCAAATCCAACCAAATCAAATTTCCAATGATAAGAAAGTAACAAACTACAATAAATTATCTGACCATGAGAAAACAATAACTCAGAATTGTTCAAAGTCAAGAACTTAAAAGAGAAAATACCAGCAAAAGAATATACTATTCTATCGCATAATGTTGTCGAAATGGACGAAGGATGAGAGACTTAATGATATCCATAACATATTGGAAAATCCATCAACCTTGAAGAACAAATTTTGGTAATATTGAAACAGGGCAGTCTTAAGCCGATTGACCTTGCAAGTAAAAGAATAAATGTTTATAATTTGCAGTGCCATGCATGATGCACCTCAAATTCAAGCTGAGAATTAAAGTTACTATATAAAATGCAACAGTTCAAATAGCGCATTTGTAGAAAGAGGAATAACCTTTTGGGTTCAAAAGAAAGTGGCAATCTCGAACTTCAGTAGAACACTTCAACATTCAACGATCAGAAGGCATCTCCCATGTCACTTTATAGAGAAATTACGACTTGATGAAGGGAAATAAAGTGGACAAGTGAAGAATTATGAGAGTAGAATAGGTATTTACTTTCCAACGGAATTGAATTGAAAGGAAAATGAGATTGTCTCACAATCACCAAAACATATTGCCTTATTCCAGCTTGCCCCGCTGAAGGGTCACCTTAGTCACTTCAGAATTTTGGATATTCTGTGATTGTAAGAAACAACAACATGGAAAGGTAAAACCAAGAATTGATCAATTGGTTATGTCTGGAGAGGCATCAAATAACATTTTACAATCATTTACATTATTAAAAAGACGATACTAAAAGCTTTATATTTATAGCTTCAGATTATACTCCTTTATGTTTATAGCTTAATGTTTATAGATCACTGCAAGAGTACTTTTGGCAGGATGGAGAAAAGCAAACGTGGCTGAAAAATTAAAGAAATAAAAACTAGAAAAACGTAAGAAAATCCTTTAAATTGACACATACCATATCTTCGAACCTTTTACAGTAGTTTTAAGGTCGCCTTCCCACCGCACTCTTACTTCATCTTCATCTTCTGTCAATTGCACTTGTTGCAACTTTGGTGCGCTTAAAACTCCTTCACATAAATTTTTCATTTTTGGGCACCATCTCACAATTGCCTTTCTCAAGGCTGGAAATTCAAAGATTTGATCCCTTAAGCAAAAGCTTGCTCGACTTGGTAGACAACTTAGCCGCAAATATTTCAGTTTGGTGTAAATAATTCCACCTTTTATTTCTTCACCTCTCATGCTATGATTTCCTCTATCATCTTGCAATCAGTTATGCTCATTCCTCCTAGCAGCATCAGGCTCTTAGCTGAATGTTGAGCATGCTCTTAAATTGATGAATCCATGACATCTTGAAACTTCCAACGTTGTTAAATTTTCGAAAGACACCAACGACGGTACTATAGTCTTTAAATGGGCACATTCCAGCACTTCAAGAATTCTTATGTTACAGAAAGTTGCTGTTGGATTGAATTCCTATAATATTAAATTCCTTCAACATAGCTCCTGGTTTATATTTATGGAATATTGTTTCACCTCCATATCTAATTGTTGTGTCCAACTTTCAAAGGTTTAAATAAATTATCTTGTACATTACATATATAGTCATCTTAATCCTTATAATATATCATCAAACTTAATTCAATTATTTTTTAGTTATTCAGTACTACGTGTTGATTAATTATTGTTATGTAATTAATATGCTTCTTCAAATATTGAGTGCTAAATAGTAACCATTACATGAAGTTGATGAATGAGATTTATTATCAATATGGCCTGAACACAAATGGATAATGAAATTTAGATGAACTAATTCAATCTTGTATCACTCTCAAGTAGAATTGTCAAAACTGATACAACTTATAAAACTCACTCAATCTATTCGAATTTGACTCAATTCAATTTTAAAAAAATCAATAATCCGAACTAAATTTGAAATTATTTAAATTTGAAAATTACCGGAATTCATATTAAGATAAATTATTTAATAAAAAATCTACAATACATCCATTTATTATTTAACTTTGATTATAGAAATGAGCATTTTCCACTTGTATGAAGCAGTGCTATCAAATTCAAAATTCTTTTAGACAATGGTACTAAGGAAAACACTACAAGAAGTAAAGAGAATTAACAAAATATATCCTCATTTCATGGAAGAACAGATTTATAAAGAATCATCTGCCATAAATCCTTTGGACAAGGCACAAGAGAAAAAGAGATGATTCCTTCCCTCCATATCTGCATTGCACAAGAAACGGGTTCTATTAGTTTTAGAGATCCCCTAGTTTGGTAGTCCGAAAGTGATTGGGAACCTATTGACAATAGCCATCCAAGCCATGAGGAAGTGCCTAGGATCATGAGTAGGAAGCCAAACAAGCCTCTGCTCGTTGACTTTGGCTTGTTTATTCCTAAAGTTTAGCCATGCTGATCCAGTCTAAAATTTAGTGAAGGTGAGGCCTAAGACGGTCCTTGCCATAACTTCTGAGCTGTAAAAGCTTTCTCCAACTCACCCTAAGCACATAAGTAGAAACCCATGCAACCCATAAGGAACCAAATTTTGTAAGGAGAATCCAGAAATTCTTCAGGCTACATGCTTGATTCCATTCCTTAAGATTTTTCAAGCCAAGACCCCCTCATACTTTCTGTGACAAATGAAATCCCAACTAATAATGCAAGCCCCTAGAGCAAAATTTTCCTTCCCCTTTCAAAAGAAAGTAGGACAGAGTTGAGACACCTTTTTTTTTTTTATCAATTTTTGGGAAGAATGAATTAACTACAGTAGAGGTTTTGCATACCAAAGAGAAGTGATTGGATAATTTGAAGCTTGCCAGCATAAGTTAGGTGCTTGGAGGTCCAATTGTTAATTCTCTTATTGATTTTCTCAACCAAAGGAGAACGATCTTTGTCACTAAGTCCTTTGTGAGGAGGGGGACTCCTTACAGGCAAGGTGCCAAGTTTGATCCCAGTTGTGCTTCATATTTGTACATAGGCACCTACACAAAATCTAGTATTCATCCATGACTAAAAAAAATTTCAATATATAGTTGTAACTTGTAACAGTTTTTTCTTATTCAAAAACCACAATCTGGTAATTTTGTTATGAGCCGTTTTACAAATAAATGCTGACAACACAGTTTAGTATAAGTAAAAGCAAGATTCAAAAACTATGAACAGAGATATTCACATATATTTCTGCTTCTGGATTCAGTCATAAATCAATTGGCAACAGAGAGGGAAACAAGGATAAAGGAATGCAAATTGTTATTGTCATAACGTTTAGATCCGGGGATCTATCGCTAGACATTGACTTAAGGGAGTCACCACCAATCTTTTTTTATCTAGGTGCGATTGGCCACCTAAGGAATCTATCTTTTCAGGGAACACCTAAGTTTAAGGGTCCTTAAAAAAATAGGTTCGGGTCTACTAACCAGAACAGAGTTCGGGAGTTCGGTTACATGTGAGGAAGGTTATAGCACCCTCACAACGCCCATCAAAAGATGGTACCAACATAATTTTGTGTTATCCAATAAGCCTTAAAATTTTACCAAGCAATTAACTATTGAAAATTATTCTCAATTGACTCTAATACTTTTAGCAGAAAATTGAGAAAATTCCCTCACCTCAGGAGTATGCAAGAAAACTACTGTTTCACTTGCGAAGGCTCCATCATCAGATTATTTAACACTAAAAAATAAAAAGGAAGAAAAGAATGATTTTTTTTGTGCAGGAAAAATTGATACTTTCAACTTTTCCCCAAAATATTTTTTAGAATTTTTAATCTCGAGGAAAATTGATACTTTCAACTTTTCCCCAAAAATATTTTTTTTTTGAAAACTTTAATTTCGAGGAAAATTGATACTTTCAACTTTTCCTCAAAAATCCCTTTGAAAATTTATCTTTAAGGAAAATTGATACTTTCAATTTTTCCTCTAAATCTTTTTTTTTTGAAAATTTATTTTTAAGGAAAATTAATACTTTCAACTTTTCCCAAAAAACATTTTTTGGAAACCTTAATTTCGAGGAAAATTGATACTTTCAACTTTTCCCCAAAAACATTTTTTGGAAACCTTAATTTCGAGGAAAATTAATACTTTCAACTTTTCCTCAAAACTTTTTTTTGAAAATTTATTTTTAAGAAAAATTGATACTTTCAACTTTTCCTCAAAACTTTTTTTTGGAAATTTATTTTTAAGGAAAATTTATACTTTCAACTTTTCCTCAAAAATATATTTTTTCTTGAAATTATTATTTTTATTATTAACCAGTGTTTTTAAATCATGAAAACATAAAATAAAATGAGTGAATAAATGACATGCTACAACAAAAAAAATCAAAACGGGAAAGAAAATATCTTACCAAAAATTGAGCTTAATCCCGGATCAAAACCAATTTAAATCAATTTTCTGAATCAAGCCTAGATTGTTTCTTGAATGGGTTCCAACTCAAGGCTCTGGTTTTGATTAATGAATAGCTCGGGTTTAAGGTCTTGGGTGAGCCTGTCTTGAAGCTGGTTTGCTAACTATATTCCTCTCTATCATCACAAACATAGGATAGGCAGCTGTCCTTCTTCGAATAAATGCAGAGATGTTTGGTGCTAACATCAATTCTGGAGGTGACACAAAACAGTCTCCATGTCCTTTTGAGCAAAGGGTGGCAGCAACTGACTGTTTTCAGAAAAATGGAAGGTGGCATTGGCAAGCCAGGTGGGAGTCGGAGTAAAGGTTGCTGCTGTGGAGGAAGACCATTTGTTGACCCGTAGTAACCTTGCCAATATATAAGCATGGAAAGCCCACCGTTTGTGGTTGGAGCAGATGATGGCCTCCAGCCGCCAGCCTTGGCAGTTTCCCAAAGTTCTTCTGCATCAGAAGGCTGGAGAGATCCGCGATTTCCAGCAATTGTAGCCGAAAGTAAAAGTGAGAGTGTACAGATCAAAAGTACCGCAACAACAATCGCTAACTTGGCGTAAATTCCCTTTAGTCCTCCTCATCTTCCTTGTCTCCCATGCTGCCTATGCAGCCCCGACCTCTGCATGGTTAGGAAAGGAAAACGTTCTTTCAGATCTAGAGATTTTGCTATTTTTCTGCGTTTTTCAAGTTGCTCCCGTGTTCTATTGCCATCCTTCTCGCTTTCAGTAAGGAGAGCAAGAGAAACCATGACAGGAACCGTAAATAAGAATCTATAGGCAGTGATAATCCTCAAGCTCATTCCATCATTTGCTGCCAATTTGTACAGCACATTCATTCCAGCAAACGTTGTTTGAACCATCACCATCACCATTGCTGGCTTTAATCCTTGTAAAATACTACACATCTTCCCCATTTTTCTTCTATCAAAATGAAAAAATAAAAAGTAAAACTCTTCTTCTATGTTAATATACCATAAAAGAGAAGGAAAAGATTTTTAGAAGTTTCTGCCCCCGTCGTTTTCTATTGCTTCTGTTCCTTTGCAGAGCATTGTATAAGAGAGAGAGTCTTTTCTCTTCAGAATTTTTTTTTCTTGGTGCCAGCAGCTTCACGTTCCCTTGCCTGAGAGTTTCCTGACTCGAAACTTGGTGACGGTTCCAATGAAGACAATGAAGAGAACCAAATGAAGAGAGGTTTTTGCTATACTTGCATCGGATGATCGTCCCTCGACCTATGGGACAGATTTAGATCCTGTTCCTGAAAGAAAGCCTGATTTTGATGGTGTAATGTCACCATCACGTATTCCATCAAAAGACTGTGATGGTGAATCAGTTGGAGACACTGTTGGTGGAGTTGCTGGAGTCGAAGGTGTTCCAGATGTTCCAATGTTACACAGACTAATTGATGGAGTTTGCACCTGACAAGCACCAGGGAGTTACAGGGCGAGAGTCAGGCTTATAGTAATTCCCAATGAAGGCCACTATTAAGCGCAGAGCAAAGCATTGTGGCGATGATCGAAGAACACTCTTTAGAGGTTGTACAGGGGATCTTTCCTTTTTTGTAGAAGACGACAATGAAGGAAGAATAAAAGGGTGGCGTGGCAACAATGACTGTGATCTTTCTTTTCTTCTCCCTCTCCTCTTCGGATTCTCCCTCTTTTTCCTTCTCTTATTCGGATTCCTCCTCTATCTTTTCTCTGTTTTTTCCCCCTTTCAGCTTGTATATTCATTGTTGATATATAGACCCATGCTGATAGAGTTTCAATTCAATTCCAATTAGTCATCCAATGCTAAAGATTAGCATCTAGATAACAATCATCACAATCACCAAGCTTAATCTCAATCTTTCAGCTTTTTTCCCTCTTTTTTTTTTAATTAATTAGATAATCAAAAGAAAGAAAAAGAAAATAAATCATAAAATAAAAATAAAAATGATAAATATGAAATAAAAAAATTTAAATAAAAATGAATAAAAATCCTAATAACTGAGCTTTAATTGACAAAGAATCTCGGACAAAACAGGGTGTTTACAGTTATGCTAAAAATAAGAGACAAATATCAAAAAGTAAAAGCGCTATGGAATATTAATAATCCATCTTTTTCTTCTTCATTTTTGCAATAAAAATTCTGTCTATAGAGATTAAAGAAAGTCAAGTTGAAATAGATGGAGTTTTCTATGTAACCAGTTTTAACTTTTAATTGATTTCATAAGCAAAAAAATATTAGCTTGCAATATTCAGTTTCAATTTTCAACCACTGGAAATAACCATACCATAAAAACTCAAAGTGTTTGGCTTTATGTTTGGCATCCTCTACCATATTGAAATGGATTGTGTAGAAATAATAATAGAAAAGTAAAAATCATGTAGAAGAATAAATTGATTCACTTATTTCAAAGATTAAGAGTGTGGAATGAAACTAAAATAATACTCTAGCCACTCTGGCCCTCCATAATGTCAGATAAAGAAATCAGCTCCCATTTTTTTATTTAAGATTATCAAGATTTAAACCCTGATAACGGGAACTTAAAGTTCAATGCTCTATCCACAAATAAAATGGTTATTGGCAAAACTAGTTCCCATTTTGATAAGGAATTAAGAACATCAAATCCAACAAATCAATTTTCCAATGTTAAGAAAGCAATAAACTACAATAAATTATCGATCCATGAGGAAACAGTAACTCAAACTTGGTCAAATCTAGAATTGAACTGTGAAAATACCAGCAAAAGAGTACGCCAATCTGACGTATAATGTGGTTGAAATATAAGAAGGATGAAAATATTTAATAATATACATAACATCCGTTCAACTTGAAGAAGAAATTTTGGTAATATTGAAACAGGGGAGTCTTAAGCTGATTGACCTTACACGTAAAAGACTACATGTTTGTAGTTTACAGTGCCATGCATGATGTGGTCTCATACTTCAGTAGAACAATTCAATATGCAATGACCAGAAGGCATCTTCACTATCACTTTATAAAGAAATTGCGCCTTGATGAAGGGAAATAAGTGGACAAATGAAGAATCATGAAAGTAGAATTACAAGTACTCGTTAATCACCATCTAATTTGAATTGAAGGGAAAATAAGACTGTCTAATTGAAGGGTAACAACTTGGTAATGTATATATATATATATATATATATATATATATTATCTTCTGGCTCAATCACGTAACTGCCCATAGTGCTGGAATTTCTCTAGCAATAATCTTTTGACTCATAACTTCCTAGTTACTTGGACTCTCTAAGCTTCGTATTCCAAGTTGGATTTAGTCCACACAAGAATGGATTCTGATCAAAGTCGAGCCTTTCTCGGATTGGGTTTTCTTAAGACACATTAATTAAACAATTCTTAACCGTTGGATTTACCATAAATTTATGTGATTAAATTTCTTAGTCCAAAACTCGACACCACACCTGTTCACATAATTGCACCACCAAATCAAACACGCACGAAAACCGTTTTTGAAGAGCAACCAAATAAATCAATCTATATAATAATTTCACAAGCTAATATAATTGCATTAATTATAATCATAAATTTTAAAAAAATTATAGTCATAATCCTAATATGAAAAGGAGAATCTTGGCTTACAACTATAATAATACATATTCCAAGTGTAATTAAAATTTTAAATGCCATTCCCAATTAGGAAAGAATTCTTGGCAGCAAAAACGCCAATAACCTTGTATATATTCCCTTGGAAAAACAATAATAATAAAAAGGCCTTATATTCTGTCTTTCCTATATATGGATAGGTTAATAACATATTTCTCTCGAATGAAACGAAGGAGAGATTGAGGAATTTTGTTTCTAACAAGCGATCATCTGACTTGTAAAGGTATTACTATCAACCCTAATTTTCTTTTCGCATGCTAAAGCTTGATTTGCAGCTTTGGTAAGTTCAATGTAATTATTTACTACAATCTCTTTGTTTGTTTCCAGCTTCCTTTAATTAAACATGAAGTAAAACTTCCATTAAAATCCTGACAAGCTGTTGTTAATTATTAATCTAATTTAGTATATATGCCTCTTAGTCTTTAGTTTTGATTCTTAACTAATTACCTCTACCTGTTTCATGAAAATTTGCTTTCTTCATTATTGCGACTATTTGGTTTTGTTTTGATATTTGAAATTGAGATTGAATCCTAATTAATAAAATTAAGAGTTCAACATTATATTAACATAACAAAGGGTTGTTGGCACTATTAGGACTTTGTTTTCAAACTCTTTCTGATCATAGCTGGTTTTGTGACAATTAATTTCTATATATCCAACTTTTGGGACAACATGTAAATTACTTGGCATAAACCTCTCTAATTAATTTATTTCCTCTTCTAATATAGCAACTAATAAATAAAGAATCAGAAAACTAAACTTCTAAAAATCTAGCGAAGTACTCTACTGAACCTAACTATTTAAGTTTTAAGCTAGCTATTGAAATTTGACCATGCACTTTTGCTTTTAATTTTGTTCAGAAGGAAAAAAAAAATCAAGTTTTGATTGCTTTCGAACACTTAAACTCAAGGCAGGTTTTTTTTGGGCCAAGAAATCAGGTTATTTCTTTGTTAATATACATGTATATGTGTAATATTTTCGGTTATGTGCTAAGGATTTATATATATATATATATATATTGTGCTAAGGATTTAGGATTTAGGATTTAGCGGTTCTCTTATATTTGGACACTTTAATTTTTTTTTAGGACTTTAAAATTTTTGGGCTCAAGTACATTATATTTTCATGCAGGAAAATAGTTTGGGTTTTGTGAATATGGAAGCAACAGTTAAGGTCGAGGATGAACGACCGTCATATTCTCTTCTTCCCCGCATATCTCAACCTTACCCTTGGCTTGTTATATCTCATGGAGAGTTTGTTCAAAGGCAAACCTTCTTCAACATATCACAACATCGGTATTACACTAAAATCATTCCTGAGATGTGTAATAAACAAATATGTTGCTCTTCCTTTGGATGGTTAGTGTTACTAGATCTTGTCTCATCTGATTGTTCTCTTTTAAATCTCATTTCGATGGAGACAATTCAACTTCCTCCTTTCAATATGAAATTTGATACGTGCATTCTCACAGCACCTCCAAGCGATCCAAATTGCCACATCCTTTTCTTTAATTACATAGAGGATGAGTTTATATTTTGTTTTCCTGGTGCTTGTGAATTTTCAAAACAAAAGTTGGAAGATAATGTTGTGATCAGTGTGACAACATTTGGAGGAAAGACTTATTGCATTTCTTCAGAATATTGTTTGCTTACACTTGAGTTTGAAGGATCAAGTCTTCGATTTACAAAATTAAGTGTCAAAACAGAATCAAAGCTGTTTAACTTTACCATTCAACGCAAAAAATATTTGGTTGAATTTTCTGGAGAGTTGCTACTTGTTTGTAAGATTTACTCTCTAAGATTGTATGAATGGGCTTCATATTTTGAAGTTTTTAGGTTTGATTTCTGCGAAAGGGAATGGGTTGAGGTGAAAAGCATTGGAAATAATGCAATTTTCCTCGCAAATCAATGTTACAGCTCATGTTATTCAGTAGCTGAAGAATTTGATATAAAGAGAAACTCCATTTACTATACTCAGTGTGAAGATAGAAATATTTATGTCTATGACTTGGAAGATCAAAGTGTTACAACATATTTGCCTTGTCCCATTGTTAGTCGTCGAAAATCATCTCATTATTGGTGTATGTTGCCAATGGCAGATAACTCTTAAAATTTAATTTCTTTTGAGAAAAAAAATTATGTAGTCTTTTCTTCTTTTCTTTTTGGTCTTTAATTTGTTATTTAGTTTAATAAAATTATAGTTTGTTGATTTTTAATAATTAACTTTAAATCTATTATTTTTTAGACTTGAAATTATCAATGATTGAACCATGATCATTAAAATTAAAATTTTAATATTTTATCAACAAATCACATCATTGTTGGCACTTTTAATTTATTAATTTGTTAATAAAATGTAAAAAACCTTTTTTAAAAAAAAAATTATCAAATTGATACAAACCGAAGATTAATGATTCAAATTAATTCAGTTCTCTATTGTTTAAGTTTTAAATATTTTATTTTCTAAATTACTTTAAAGGTATTGACATTATTTTATAAATAAAATCTTTTTTGTTTTATTAAAACTTTAAAAATAATAATATAAATATAATAAAAATACAATTCTCGGATAATTTTTATTTTTATTTTATAAATAAAAATCGATTTGAATAACTATTTTACCATTCACATCAAATACAACCAAATCAAAATAAAAATTTAATTGAACACTACTATTGGAATCAAATTTTTTGCACAAATCATTACTCACAAATTGAGCTTCAGCTTTTAACGACGACATGGTTTAAAAAAATAAAATTGATTCGTTGGTTTATAAAAATAATGATTATAAACCCTTGACCTAATGTTATCTCGTTTAGACAGGCAACAAAATCCTCTCCGTACAAATTATGACATGGTGACATCCATTTTCCTTTGCTAAACCTGCCTTCTCTTTGGGTGAGAAAGTTCGATGACAGTGGCATCAAAGGCATTTGCCCACTGCCATATTAAAGATCCAATCCCACCAGCTGCAGCACGAACAACAACTGCATCTCCAGTTTCAACCTGTATTGCATGATACTGTATTACAACTTTTGTTAATATAATTAAAACTCTGGTTTTAAACTAAAATAAGATCAAGGAATGAGGATCAATGTCAAGATAAAGTGAAACAACCAAGGCTCCAAACATTATAATTAGAACAACTTGTATCTATGAAACCTAGCTTGGAGCAACAACCTACCAGATACTAGATGGTCATACCCTTCGACCTAATATATGCAGCGATAATAGGGTTTACAGAAGCAGGAACTGGAAGAATCTGTTCCTCAACATATGAAACTATAGGATAAACAACATAAGCAAAATATAACTAAGCTCTATTTCATTGCCATGTTATTCTCTATACTTCTTAACAAATTCTTCCCATACCCAAGAAAAACAAAAACCAAACCCCAAAAATAAATAAATAAACCAACCCATCATCCATAAGACTGATTAGAAAAATAACGAAAAACAGAGGAGATTCTTTGATTATTTTAGCCAATCCAAAGATCTTTTATATTGCAGAGCTGACTACACCAAGCTCTGTTTTTCATGCGATAGGGAAATTCACTTAGGCAAACAACCATTCACCAGGCACTCTCGGTCACAGCTCTGTGACACCTGTGACAACTGCTTCCATCTTTTGTGAAACAAAGCAATCTATTTTAGCTCAAATCGTGATTGGGAAAACCATAAGTTTTTCATCTTCCTTGCATAATTGTAATATTAATTATAGTTATATTTGTTAGGCCAAAAGCCCCAATCCAATTCATTTCAGTGGAAGCATAATCAAATAATGAATCAAACACGCAAGAGATAACAATTTAACGTGGTTTAGTCCAACCAACTTACGTCCACGGATAAGAAATAAGATTCATTAGTTATAGAGAATTACAAACAAATATCAAATCAAATCAAACACTCATCACTAATATCCATAGATCCTCTCAATCTCCTCTAGTCCTATAGAGTATTCTCAACTCAAACAAATACATTCTATGTGTACCCTTTCAACACAAACAAACACATATCCATATATACCCATTCATCATACTTATGTGGACCCTCTCAATCTCCTCTAGTCTACTCCCAAACATTCAAACATACACAGTCATAAGATGTAAATCACCAGTACTCATATAGAGTGTCTATCCTATAAAACCTTACAACTTTTTTACATATTTTTCTCATACCTAACCTTACAAAGACTTCACATATTTATAAGCATACAAACTTGCCTATTAAGAATCTCTTTCCTCTTAGAATTCTCAAGTTTTCTTATCCATCAAGTAATATCTGGCCAATCCCAAACAAATCTCTTATGAAATTTGTCACTATTCTCAACAATCTCCATCTTGACTTAAATTCCATCAAATCATCTATCTTTATGCTAGACATGCTTGGTTTCACCTGTAATGGAAGTCTCACAATCATTTTCTCTTGTGTGCCTTTGCACTTCATGCAAATTGATCCTAAATCCTTAAAACTTGAACTAGAACTCTTCTCTTGAATTGAACTCCTTTGGACTTGCCTCTTCCCACGTTTCGAACCTTCATCTTTTCTAATGTCTCAAACCTTCAGCTCTGATACCACTTGTTAGGCCAAAAAACCCCAATCTAATTCATGTCAGCGGAAGTATAATCAAACAATGAATCAAATACATAAAAGACAACAATTTAACGTGATTCGGTCAAACTGACCTACGTCTACGAATGAGAAATAAGATCCATTAGTTTTAGAAAATTACAAATAAATATCAAATCAAGTCAAACACTTATAACTAATACCCATAGATCCTCTTAATCTCTTCTAGTTTTATGGAGTATTCTCAACCCAAACAAACACATCCCATGTACACCCTTTCAACACAAAAAATTACATACCTATATGTACTCATTTATTATACTTATGTGGACCCTCTTAATCTCCTCTAGTCCACTCACAAACATTCAAACATACATACCTATAAAACATAAAGCCCTAGTACTCCTATAGGTGTCTATCCCATAAAATCCTAAAATTTTCTTTTTTTCATTCCTAACCTTGCAAAGACCTCACCTATTTATAAGCATACAAACTTGCCTATTAAGAATCCTTTTCCTCTTAGAATTCTTCTTTTGTAAGTTTTATTGTCCATCAAGCAATATCTAGCCAATCCCAAATAAATCTCTAACGAAATTTGAGTCATTATTCCTAACAAATCTTGTTAGGAAATCAACACGCACACACAGCATGCACAAACAAAATAGTAAGCTCAAATAAAAAATAAGAACACATAAATCTATTTGTTTCAGCCTAACTCAAAATGACTTACTCCAAACCTAATCTACTAACAAATAAATCTTTACAATTGTGAGACTTTTGGAATGAGAAAAGTTACCAAAAACTCTTTACTCAAAACTTAACCTAAAATGCAATTACACCATTTTAATAGCTTACTTACCTAGTTATTCTCCTGGTGTCTAACTATCTGAGTTACCAAACCAAAATTAAAATATCTTATTTATAAGGGTGAAACCCCTTATACCTTTACTAAACTCTAAATGTGGGATACAAGACAAACTCAAAACTCTTATAATTTTCGATGTGGGATTATGAGATTCAAGGTAAATCCCAACAAATCTTACTTTGACTTGAATCTTCAAACACTTTAACCAAATCTGCAAAGCTAACACACTTGCCCTTCTTTTTTTTCATTATAGGGATCCCAGCAATTAAGTCTTCATTAAGCATGTACAAGTGATTTTTAACCCTAATCCCTTGTAGAATCGTACTATCATTTGTACATTTTTAACCAATCCTTAGTCCATAATATGTGTACTCCCAAAGAGCTAACTCACCTAAAGCAATCAAATTGTAGCTATAACTCGATACATACCTTACATGATAAAGTGTCCTAACAATACCATTGTGAGATCTAAGGTAAACATTTGTAATGCCTTAAGTCTATACCTTTTTTTTGTTGGCAACTATAATATCCCCATATTTCTTATTCTCATCTAACTCCATAAAGTAATTCTTATCATTGCAAACATGGACTATAGTAGCTGAATCTAAAATTCAACCTTTATCACTTTTTAAAATCTGAGTCTCATCCATACAAATTGTTAAAATGACATCATCATCATCATATACAATAGTAGTAGTATTACTCTTTCCTTTATCCGATTTCTTCTCATCATTTGCCCTTTTGAAAGCAGCCATATCCCTTTTCAACTTTTACAATGCACTTGAATATGTCTCTTTTTACCATAATAATAACATTCTATATCACTATAATCTATGTCTTTTAACTTGGATCTCCTTCTTGATTTATCAATTCTCTTTTGACTTCCTCTATCAAAACCCTCTACAGCTAGTGTACTTCTCATAGGTGATGAGTTCTGTGTTCTCATAAACCTTTCGTTCTTATGCGACAAGGCAATCACATCATCCAACTTCAAGTACACTTCCACCAAAAAGTTTGAACTAAAGGCTTATAAGACTTGGGTAAGATGATAGCAAAATTAAAGCCTTTTCTTCATCTTTTAACTCATCACAGAAATCACCAGCAATAAGAAATCAATCTATTAAACTCATTCAGATGATTATAAAGATTGGTATCTTCTGTTCATTTTCAAAGAATATAGATCCATCTTCAAACATAATCTATTAGTTAATGACTTTGATGTATAAATACCTTAAGCTTATCTCATAAACTTTTTAGAGTACTCTTAGTCAACACACTATACTTTACCTCTGGAGCTAGCAGTAATCTAATAGTACAAATAGCTTTTTCTTGAATTCTATTCCAATTACTATTAGACATTTTCTCATGCTTAATATTTTTTAATGCCTGATCAAACCCTTATTGTACTAATAAATCTTGAATCGTATTTTGCCATAACATAAAATTACATTTTGTAAACAACATTTATTATTATTATTTTTTTTTTCTTTTTTATTATTTTTCTCTCTCTTCTTTCTTTCTTTTTCCTTTTTTTTCCTTTTTTATTCGGTCCAAATCTAGTGTATTAAATGCATTTTTTCTGAAGTCTAAAATCTTGATAGCCACCACCACCGGCAATCGCCGACACCCTACCTAACGCGTGACCAAAAGTTATCACGTTAGTTCAAAATCTAGGATTTGAATCCCAAAAAGCTCTATAAATAAAGCTTCTAACCTGTAAGGAGTTGAGGAATGGCGGATCGATTAAAAAAAAAACTAGGGAGACCCACCAAAAAACAAAGTTTTCCAAAATAAAAAAAAGGGTTTCCAAAATAAAAAAAAATCTTTCTATAAACAAAAAATAAAAACCACACAGTCTTCCCTGTAGGGAGGAACCCAGCACCGAGAGTTCCCTGCAAACAAAAAGGAAAGAAAAGTCATAAAAAAAATCAGAATAAAAAAAAGGTTTGGCTGAAACTTCGAAAGTCGATCTACATCGTTTGGCATACTTTCAGGTGAAACGAAGGCCAGATCTGTGTTTAGGGGGTTGAGGAAACATTTTGAGAGATCTTAGTTTTTTTCGGTCACCGACGATGGAAACCGACGATCATTGGCGGTGGTGAAATGACCGGCTGACAGCCTTTGGTTTTTGTCTAAAAAGGGAGAGAAAAGAGGTTTTTTTTTTTAAAGGGGGAGAAATGACCAAAAATATTTTTTGGGACCTTTTATATAAACTGCTAAAACCAAAACGACGTCGTTTTAGTAAAGAGCCCAAAACAACGTCGTTTTAAGCACCATGAACTACGCGTCAACCCGTCGACCCAACCTGGGGTCTGCACACCCGACTCGCGACCCACACCACTTTCAGCCTCTGATCGGTTCACTTGAACTACTGATGCCAGATCGAACCGAACCGTCCCCGAACCACTGAAATCGAACCAAACCGACGTTGAACTGTCAAACCAACTAGTCAGACTGAACCGCCCATTGACCAAATCGTTGACTGGTCCTGTTCAGGTAAAAAATATATTTTTTAAAATTTTTTATATATTATTTTTATAATATTTATGCATAGTAAAATAATTATATTTGTTAGATTAAATGATGAAATATGTATTTAAATTTTTTTTATAATTTTGTTAATTTTTAAAATAAACTTTAAAAATAAAAAAATAAATTTAATAATAATACCAAAAATAATAAAATGTAAGAAAAGAAAATTTTTATCTGATGATGAGATTCAAAGGTACATCGAATAATGATGCCTAAGAAATCTCTAAGTGAGAAGATTTTTTTAAATACTACCAGTGTATTGGAGTATTTATAAAAGATTTTCGGTACAATAAAAATTTCCTTTTTGTTAATAAAAAATAAAAATTAATTGATTAAAAATAATAATATAAAAAAGAAAATTTTATCCAATGATGAGATTCTAAAAGTATTCTGAGTAGTGATGCTTTACGAGATCCTTAGGTAAGAAGATTTTTTTAAATATTACCCGTGTGTTGAAATATTTATATAAAAACTTCAATATAATAAAAATTCATTTTTCCTTCAAAAATTTAAATAAAAAAATAAAAAAAATTAATAAAATTTCTAAAAAAATAAAATAAAATTTGTGCATCAACATGTTATTAGTTGCATTGCATGCATGATATAATTTTTTACTAAAGTAAATTTGAACCTTCGAGGGTGAGATTCTAAGGTATTTCGAGAAGCAATGCCTAAAAAATCTTTAAGTGAGAAAAAGTTCTTCTAATGTTACCAACGTTCTGGAACATTTTTAAAATTATTTCAATAAAAAGGTTCTAATTTATTTTTCTCAAATAAAATTTGAACAATAAATATGGAACAAATAAAATAAGAAAACAATTTTTAATAAATAAAAAAATCAATAAAATTATTTTTCAAACACCGAAATGGGACTATTTTTTTATCAAAATCAAAGAATAACACGTAGTTAATTGGTACTGTTTTAAACGGGCGCTGTGGGGGTGCTAATCCTTCCCCACGCGTAACCGACTCTTGAATCCAGACTGTTTCGCAGACCATAAATTATCTTTTTAATAATTTTAATTAATTTTAAAAATCTTATTAAAAGGGTAAATTTTAATAGGTGGCCAATCGCACCTAGCCAAAAAAAGATTGGTGGTGACTCTGTTTTTTTTTTATTTCATTTCCAAATTCATCGAGTGGACACAAAATAGTTACGACAGCTTGGCAACTTCACTGGGGACATCTTTTAATTTTTAGAGTCAAGTCAAAATTAACTATGTGTTATCCTCAAATTTTGATTTAAATGGTCATAATTGGTTTCTTAGATTTTTACTTTTCACTTTTAACAACAAAAAAGGTAAAAAAAAAAAACAAATCAAAAAGAAAAAATTCACACATTTTTACTATGCCTTTTATGCTTTTTTTTTTATATATTACTCTCAATAAATTAGGATACATTTGCACACACAATGACATAATGCATCTCATGCATGATCCTATACCTGGGCTTTGTCTTTTATAGGAGGAAATAGAGTATCTATGCCCACGTGATATGATAACCTCCGCAATGGCAAGCGAAATACTTCCACTCAAATTGAACCCTTTCCACTCGTAGCCTGTAATGGGTGAGGATCGGGGAGCCTTACTAGTTCAATGTGGACGATAGTAAGGAATAATTTGGGAACCTTTAGACACATTACAATCCAAATCCCAGCATGTAATAAGCCTAGGAAACTAACCTTAACTATAGCCTCGTTCACCTTTTTGTAAGAAATACCTAAGAATAAAAGTTGTGTGTAATACAAAACAACATGTTTTTTTTTCTCAAACTACATCCTAATACTAACTCGATTTTGTTTCGTTTTCTTTTTCTTTTTTCATTAATCATATCATACAGTTCTGCATCGAGATATTTGCTCTAGGACATATTTCTCTCAAAAAGTTTCATGGATCCCATAGAACTACAGATTTGCTCATCCTCATTTAATGTCTCATGTGAGCCATATAATGAAGTATATGTTTAGTCAAGAGAAGCCCAACAAAATAGTAAAGATTGCCTTCCTACTGATTATGTGTCAGAGTTACCTAAAAAGGTGCATTTGGATCTCACACAGAATGATTTAGAAGACTTAGCCACCATTTGGGATCAATTAATTGAAAAAAAAAATAAAGGTTTTACAAAAAGTACATGTAGATTGCATCTTTCATTTTGATAGTGATTTATGAACAGTTGATCAAGGCAGCTATATAGTTTTGGGATCCATCCTATAGATGCTTCACTTTTAATTAAGAAAATTTGATGCCAACTATTAAAGAGTATTCAATTTTGCTTGGGATAGAACTATAATGTCCAGATAAAATGTTTACTCGAAAGTTGAAATCAAGTTAACATAAAAAGTTAGCCAAGCTTATGGGGGTTAAAGTGAAAACCATTGATTCCTTTACGAAGCCTAAAGGTGAACATCTCGACATTCGTTGGAACTTTCTCCAAAACTTCATTCAAGAGCATATAAATGAGGACCAAGACATGGTTATGTTTGTTCTAGCATTGTATGGCATGGTAATTTTTCCAAAGACTTTGGGTTACTTTAAGATAATTGTGGTAGATTATTTTAAGCAAATTGAAACCCAAGCAATTAATCCTGCACCAGAAATCTTAGCTGAAACCAATAGGTCATTGAATTTCTATCGACGGAATGGAAAGGGACGATTTATAAGATATTCATCACTATTGTATGTGTGGGTCAAAAGTCATTTCAAGTGTAAAAAGAGTGCATTCTCAATGTCGTATCTTCAAAATAAGACACCAATCAAAGAGTTTTGCAAAAGTGAATGACCAACATTGAATACTAAAGAAGTGTGGGTCCTTTTCTTACGAAGACTTATCGGGGATGAAATTGAATGGATGGTGCCTTAGATGCCTTGTGTGCCTTTATTGTATCATGGAGGAAACGAGCCGTGGATACCGCTATTAAGGTTATGGGGCATTGTAAGTTACACTCCGTTGATGGTGCTTAGGTAGTTTTGTGTAAAGCAATTTATTCCTACTACTCATGGACTGGTCCAAGTAGAATTCACTTACAGGGAACCAAATCCACCAAGAACCTCGGAACAATAAATCCAAGAATGGAATAAAATGAAAAGAATGAGATTAGGGCCTCTCATTGACAAAATCACTATTGATTATTAGATTTGGAAAGCAAAGTCATCTAGAGACATAGTATTCTCTCCTGATGATAGCTCATACCAATCAGCTAATCTTTCGACAGAAGTGCAATTATCATAAGTTGAACTTGTCAAGAAAGAATTAAAAGCTGAAAAAGAAAAAATGAGAAGAGAAAATTTGAAACTTCGCAAGAAGGTGGGACAGTTGAAATATGAAGCACAAATACAATGGAGCAAATTGGAAAAGATCATAAAAAAATGAGATGTGACCAATAATGATTTAAAAGATCTGCATCAAGAAAACAAGAGGTTACAAGTCCAATTCAAGACTGGAAAGGTCACTAAGTCTTACCTTAGTCGGCAAAGTGAAGTGAATGAGCTTCAAGAAGAAATAAACCAATGGAAGAGCAAAGCTCAAGAAAAGCAGGAGGTAGCCACCAAAATTTCTCAAGAATGTCAGAATTGGAAGGGGTTATACTCTACAACCTCAGAAAGATTGATGGAATGCCAAAAAGAAAAGGAAAGGTTAAAAGCCATGCTCACAAAAGAGAAAAAAAAGCACCTTGAAGTACTAAACGAAAAAGAATCATTTTACTAGGTGATCCAAAGGTTGGAGTTGCAACTGCAAGACCATAAGAGCCATACTTCAGCAATAATTGATGAGTGACATAGAAGGAAAAAAGATTGGATATTCACATGTGATTCAGAAAGGGATGCTCACATGAGATGAAAAGCAGAAAGCTTAGGAAGGCAACAGTAAATAGAGCACCTGACTAATCAAGTTCACAAGGCAGTGAAGAAAGCATGAGAGATGGTTGAAAAAGTAGAAGTTTTATGACAAGAAGTCAATCCTATAAGAGAATATGGACAGCACATAGTAAATTTTCTAGATAAGGTAAAGAACCATTATGAGCAAGTCAAACACTTCTATGGATATAATTCTAGGATGATAAACCTCATGTAATCAAAGTTGTATGAAATCAGTGAAGATTTTTAGTGTTAAAATTTGTCTAAGAGCAAATATCTCCTATTTACATTCATCATTTGCACCGTTTTTATTTTCTTTCAAAAAAAAATAAAATTTTTGACACATGGCATTCTGATTTTTCTAAAAAAAATTTATGGTAATAAAGGTTCAAGAATAGCTCACTCTGTAAAAATTTTAACTGAACTCACTCGCCATTCATACAACACAAGAGCTAAGAGAATCATGGAATAAGAACAGACCAGTTGATCTAAAAGAATCGAGAAAGTTCAAGAAGAACTAAAAGGGGATCTCAGTACAATAATGGATATGCTCAGGAAGCTTGACAAGGGAAAAGCAGTGAAAGAAAATCTTAGCTTTCAAGAATAATTGCCAAATATGGTAGATCCTATTTACCCTTTAGGGTTTGAGCCACAACCTCCTCAACCTTCTCAAGGAACCAAAGTACAAATACCCACTCCTAGTGGATATTCCAATCTTTATCTAGGAATGACATCTACACCTACTCTAAGACAATTTCAAAATTTTGTTAATCCTATTATGATAGAAAAGCCACTTGAGCTAATCTTTGTTCCTAATTTGGATGATCCCAATGAGAAAGAAAAGCTAGGGATAAAGATACCTAAGAAAGTGAAAGATAATAATGCATAAGAAAAGATGAAGCTATTAGAAGAAAGGCTTAAAGCAATAGAAGGAATGAATTTTTATGGCTCCACAGATGTAATTGACCTTTGTTTAGTTCCAAATATGGTCATTCCACCAAAATTTAAGGTCTTTAAATTTTAAAAAAATGACGGCACAAAATACCCAATGACTCATATCACCATTTACTGTCGAAAGATGACAGCACATGCTCGTGATAAGAAGTTGTTAATGCAGATATTTCAAGTTAATCTTACGGGTTTTATAGCTAGATAGTATGTTCAATTAGATAGGACTTGTATTCATTCCTGACAAGAGCTTACAAAGGTATTCCTCATACAATATCAGCATGTCAGAGATCTAACTCCAAATCATATAAAGTATGGAAAAAAAATAACTGAGAGCTTCAAGGAGTATGCACAAAGATAGAGAGATGTGACTGTATAAGTCTAACTCTTTTTATCGAGAAAGAGACAACTGTCTTATTTGTGAATACTTTAAAAGCACCGTATTATGAAAGGTTGATAGACAATGCAATCAAGAGCTTTACAGATATGGTGATATCGGGTGAGATCATCAAAAATGTCATAAAGAATGGTAAGCTTAATGTAAGAGAAATAAGTGGAGCAAAGAAAGGTGAAATTCTAAAAAAAAAAGAGAATAAAGCCCAAGCAGTAAACTATGTGGCGCAACAGTTCAAAAGTTTTACGCCCTACTCTGCACCAGTCTACTAAACCCATTACCCTTCTATAAATAATGTTACATCTATCCCTCATCCATATCAACCATACCAGCCACTATAACCACCAGCTTATCCACCCTATTTTCAGCCATCCTTTACGACACCTACCTACAACCATCCTACTACACCCACAAGATCAGAATGGAGACCTAGTCTTAATAGTGGTCCAAGAGCTTCAAGAAATACTCAAGAAAAACCCACTTTTAATCTTATTCTTATGACATACACAGATTTGTATCCCTAACTTGTTGAAAAATATTTACTTGCTCCTATTGTTGTTGAACCCTTGAAACCTTTGTTTCTTAAATGGTATGACCCCAATGCATATTGTGATTATCACTATGGGAATCCAAGTCATTCCACTGAGAACTATATAGCTTTGAAGTGCAAAGTGTAGGGGTTAATCAATGAAGAGGTGTTACACTTTGATACCAACTAATAAGGAACTCCAAATGTTAATGGGAACCCTCTACCAAACCATATCAGACCATTAATAAATACCTTAATTGATGGGAAAAAAAGCCACATGAAGGAAAAAATAGATGAAGTTAAGACTCTGATGGTTAAGGTATTTGAAGTCTTAGTTAAAGCTGACATATTGAAGTTAATAGAATTTTAAAATTACTTTGAAGCGATTAACTCAACTGAGAGCTGTAATTATCACAGAGGTGCTTTAAGGTATTCTATTGAGAATTGTTACCAGTTTCATCAAGAGGTGCAAAAATTGATGAATATGGGTTGGATAGAGTTTTACGAAGAAAGCGAAGAGTTGGTGAAAGCTAAAATGTCTACCATTGATTCAAAAAATAAGCTTGTGCGTAGACCGGTCACTATTTATTATGATAAGAAGTTGACACCAAGGCCAAAAAAACTCATCTCTCAACCAATAATGATAATTAAACTTCCTGGCCTTTTTTCATACTAGAATGATAAAGCAATACCATGAAAGTATGATTATGATGTTGTAGTTAATCTATATACTGTGAATATAATGAGTGTAGGAGGTATAACTTAAAGTGGGAGATGTTATACTCCAGAAGCTTTAGAGAAAGCCAGGAAAGAGAAAGCAAAGGTAGGAGAAGAAAAAAAAAGTTAAAATAATCCTATTACAGCCTCAGAAAAAGAATTTCAAGGGTCAGTCTCTGAGAGTGAAGCATGTGAATTTCTAAAGTTAATAAAACATAGTGAGTAAAGCATAGTAGAACAGCTTAATAAGATGCCAGCTAAAATTTTGCTATTGTCATTATTGCTAAGCTCAGAGTCGTATCGTAATGCTCTACTAAAGGTGCTGAATCAAGCATATGTGTCCCACAATATCTTTATTGAATATGTGGAATAGCTTGTTGGTAATCTGACAATTTTAAACTATATATCTTTTAGTGATAAAGAGATTTTCCCTGAAGGTCGAAGAAGTATTAATGCTCTCTATATTACTGTAAAGTGTAAGAGTCATATAATGGCTAAGATTTTAATCGATAATGGCTCATCCATCAATGTTATACCCAAGAGTACTTTGGAAAAATTACCTGTGGATGAATCTCACATGAAATCTAGCCATATGATAGTGCGAGCCTTTGATAGGACCCGAATAGAGGTGCTAGGAGACATAGAAATGACATTACAAATTGGCCCATGCACTTTTAATGTAAAATTCCAAGTTATGGATATTTCTCCCTCATATAGTTACTTGTTGGGAAAGCCATAGATTCATATGGCGGGTGCTGTTCCATCTTCATTGTATCAAAAAGTTAAATTCATTATTGATGAAAATTTGACAGGTATGGTAAGAGAAAAAGATTTACTGGTCACCAAACCAGTAAATAATCTTTATGTAGAAGTAGCAGATAAATCCCTTGAGTGCTCATACAGATCCTTCGAGATAGCTAATGCAACATATGTGGCTAGAATATCTAAACTATATTCACCACATTTATCTACGACTACTAAAATGGTCGTTAAGCAATTTACTAAGATGGGATGGTAACCTAGAACTGGATTAAGAAAAAACTTACAAGGAATCATAGAGCCACTAGCAGTATATGACAAGAAAAATAAATTTAGTTTAAGATATAAGCCAACAAGAGGGGACAGAATGAAAATGGTAAATAAGAAAAAAGATAAGAGAATGGCTAATCTTAGGGGATATGAGCCGGAGTCAAAACCTATGGTCATTCCATACCTTTATGATTCTTTTAATTTGGAAGGATATATTTACCCAAATTTGCTTAGAACCCTGAATACGGGATTCGTGAAAGAATTTTTTGAGCTGGCCATTCAAATAGTGGATGACGAAGAGAAAAAAAAGTTAAGATGAAGAGCTGTTCGTGCACCCTTGTCCTTCAGATTTTGAGCTAAATAACTGAAGAGTCATAGAGCTGCCTATTACCTTTAAAATTTTTGAAAAGTAATGTATTCCTAATTGCTTTTATAAGCATTGGGTGATCTTTTATGATGTCTTTATGATTGTCATTTTAATAAAAGACTTAGAAGATGCATCTGCATTTCTTCTATTGTTCTCATCTTCATTTTGCTTTCTATTTTCTCTTTTCATCATTTTCTTATCATTCCATTTTTGTGTGCCAATATTCTCTTCATCTTACCCTTTGTAGGGTCTCAAATAATGAACACGAGGATAATCATGATAATAATCTCGGGTTCAATTTTGAAAACTTAATTTATGTTGACGAACTTGATAATGAAAAAGATTCAGATAATTACACATTGCCTCCTGATTTGTTAAAATTAATAGAATATAAAGATAAGCCAATAGAGCCCCATAAGGAAATTACTGAATTAGTGAATTTAAAGGACGATGAAAATAGAAGAAAGGTTAAAGTTAGTACATCCATTTTACTAGCTGAAAGGTAAAAACTAGAAAAGCTACTCTAGGAATATGTAGATGTGTTCGTATAGTTTTACCAATAAATACCAGGACTCAGCACTGATATTATAGAACACAAGTTGCTTTTGAAACCAGAATGCAAGCCAGTATAGCAAAAGCTAAGGCGCATGAAGCCAGAGATGCTATTGAAAATTAAAGAGAAAGTGAAAAAGCAATTTGATGCAAGATTTTTGGAGGTAGCAAAATATCTTGAATGGGTAGCCAACATAGTGGCAATCCTCAAGAAGAATGGAAAAGTGAGAATGTGTGTCGACTATCGAAATCTGAATAGGACAAGTCTTAAGGATAATTTCTCTTTGCCCTATATCGATACTCTAGTGGATAATACTGCTAGGCACTACACATTTTCCTTTATAGATGGCTTCTTAGGCTATAATCAGATCAAAATGGCTTAGGATGATATATAAAAGACTACATTTATGACTATGTAGGGAACGTTATGTTATAAAGTTATGCCTTTTAGGTTGAAAAATGCTAGTGCTACTTATTAAAGAGCAATGGTGACTCTCTTTCACGTTATGATGCATAAAAAGATAGAAATATATGTGGATGATATGATTGTAAAATCTAATGAATGAGAGGATCATGTAGTCAATCTCAAAAAGCTGTTTGATAGATTGAAAAGATTTCAGCTGAAGTTGAATCTTGCCAAATGTATATTTGGTGCCAAATCAAAAAAATTATTGGGTTTGTGGTTAGTGAAAGAGGAATCGAAATGGACCCGAATAAGATACAAGCTATCTAGAACCTATCTCTTCCTCGTACCATAAAAGAATTATGAGGTTTTCTAGGGAGATTGAACTATCTTACTTGTTTCATCTTTTAACTCACCTACAAGTATGATCCTATTTTCAAGCTTCATAGAAAGCATGATCCAAGAAAGTGGAATGATGAATGCCAAGTAGCTTTTGATAAGGTTAAAGAATACTTGTCAAATCCACCTGTATTGATACCGTCAATCCTAGGAAAACTTTTGATTTTGTATTTAACGGTGCATGAAAATTCAATGAGATGTGTGCTATGGCAAAAAGATGAAACTGACAAAAAAAACGAGTAATTTACTACTTGAGCAAGAAATTCACTGATTATGAGTCCAGGTATTCACCATTAGAGAAGATGTGTTGTGCATTAGCTTGGACAGCTCAAAGGCTCCGACAATTTATGCTTTATAATACCACTTGGCTTATAGCAAAATTGGATCCTATTAAATATATCTTCGAGAAACCTTCATTGATAAGGAGAATAACACGTTAGCAAGTTATACTTTCAGAGTATGATATTATTTATGTGACTTAAAAGGCTATTAAAAGAAGTGTGATAACCAAATTTCTAGTCGATCGTGCAACTGAAGATTATGAGCCAATGAAATTAGATTTTTTCGATGAAGATGTGATGGCCATTGAAGAAAATGAACCTGTTAAAAAGTCTTAAAAGATGTATTTTGATAGAGCTGCTAATGCTTTAGGTCATGGTATTAGGGCAATTTTGATATCTCTTGATGGGCACTATTATCCCATCACAACTAGGTTAAATTTCAATTGCACAAATAATGTGGTCAAATATGAGACTTGTGTTGTAAGTCTGCAAGTAGCAATTGAAAAAAAATCAAAGTATTAGATGTGTTTGGAGACTCAGCTCTAATCATCTATCAGTTGCGAAGAGAATGGGAAACAAAAGATTTCAAGTTGATATGATACCATAATTACATCTCTGAGTTGGTAAAGTAATTCAAAGAAATTCAGTTTGAGCATTTGCCTAGAGAGGAGAACTAAATTACCGATGCACTGGCTACTATAGCTGCAATGATTAAAATAGACGTGAACACTAAAATCTAACCCATAAAGTTGGATGTGAAAATTATACCAGCACATTGTTCAGGTGTCGAAGAAGAAGTTGATGGGAAGCCATGGTATCATAACATTATGCAATACATTAAAAGTTAGTAATACCCAGAACCTACAATAGAAAATGATAAGAGGAGTATCATAAGATTGGCTATGAATTTTTTCATTGATGGAGATGTCCTCTATAAAAGGGGTCGAGATCGAGTGTTTTTAATATGTGTGAGTGCAACTGAAACAAAGAGAATTATTCAAGAAGTGCATGATGGAGTTTGTAGGGCACATGCAAATGGTCATATGATAGCTAGACAAATCATGAGAGTTGGCTATTATTGGTTGACGATGGAGGGTGACTGTATTGATTATGCTAAGAGATGCCATAAGTGTCAGATTTACGTTGACAAGATTCATGCTCCTCCAATAAATTTACACGTTTTGGCTCCTCCATGGCCATTTTCTATGTGGGGCATGGATGTCATTGGTCCCATCATTCCAAAAACTTCAAATGGACATAAATTCATTTTTGTAATAATTGATTATTTCACGAAGTGGGTTGAAGCTGCATCGTATGCTAGCGTACCCAATCTGTGGTATGTAAGTTCATAAAAAAGAAGATAATATACAGATATAGGTTTTCAGAGATAATTGTTTCTGATAATACCAAAAACTTGAACAGCAAAATGATGAATGAAGTGTGCACTTAGTTCAGGATCCATCATCGTAATTCGGCATCATATCATCCAAAGATAAATGGGGTAGTGGAGGCCGCAAACAAGAATATTAAAAGAATCTTGGAGAAAATGACTAATACTTATAAAGATTGGCATGAGAAGTTACCTTTTGCTTTGTATGCTTATAGAACATCAGTCTGAACATCTACTGGGGCTACCCGTTCTCTTTGGTATATGGAATGGAAGTCGTGTTATTGGTCGAAGTGGAAATTCCCTCACTAAGAGTCTTGATGGAGGTAGACTTAGAGGAAGTAGAATGGGTTCGAAATCGCTACTAACAATTGAACCTCATTGAAGAGAAAAGACTTACAACACTTTGTCATAGTCAATTATACCAAAAGAGGATGATGAGAGCATATCACAAGAAAATCCATCCTCATCGCTTTAGGGAAGGAGACTTAGTGCTAAAAAGGATCCTCCCAAGTCAACATGACAATTGAGAAAAATAGACATCAAATTGAGAGGGTCCATATGTGGTGAAAAAGGCATTTTTCGGTAGTGCATTGATTTTGGCAGAAATGGACAAAAGTGATTTACCTACTCTAATAAATTCAAATGCTGTGAAGAAATATTTTGCTTAAAAAAAAATAAAAAGTTAAAAAAATAAAAAATAATGATGTATCTAAGCTGAAAACCTAAAAAAGGCAGCTTGGATGTAAAGAAGAAGCATCATCCCATAACACAGGGGCAATTTTAGTTTGATGAATTTTGAAGAATCAAGGAAGTCACCTGATTTAGTTTTAGAAAAAAAATCTAAGAATATTTGTTTATGATTATCTTATGATCATTATTTGGGCATCTTTGTTTCGACTCAAACACTTTGTCATCTAATGAAATATGCTATCTTTCTTTTGGAAATAATGCCTATCCATTCCTTTATTATCATTTGATTTTTTTGTTCACTAGAAGAAATATGTGATTACATTTTATTTGTCTTGAACTTAAAATGATGAAAAGAAAAACAAACATGAAAGATCTCAACATTACTTTTTTTAAAAAAAGTTGACAAAGGCAGATAAAAAAAAAGATGAGAAAAGATGACAAGATATTAATGTTACAGACTTTTGAAGAAAAAAAATATTGTTAGGGAAGAATACAGTGGTTGGATGTTATGGACAGATTGGTTATATGACAATTGTTGAGAATTCTGATAGAAGAAGCAAAAAATGAGAGATTTCGAGAACCTTTTTACTACGATGAATAATTTGGTTGCATTACATGCATTACATTTAAAGAACTCAGTACATGTATCCATAAGCAGTTATAATAAGGACAGAGATTTTTCATTTTCTTATGAAAAATAAGATTTTGATATTCGGATGAAAATAATAACCAAACAAAAGATTTCAACAGAGAGACATTTACTTGTTTAAAGATGAGAACTAGGTTTCGAGAACGGATGAATTTTAAAGTTGTTGAGCCTCTACTGAAAAGAGCTTTTCCAAGATGAATTTTAAAATGAGCCTCTGCTTAGAGGAACTTTTTCAAGATGATTTTTTAAAGTTGTTGAACCTTTGCTAAAAGGAGCTTTTTCAAGATAAAGTTTTTAAAGTTGTTAAGCCTTTGCTAAGAGGAGCTTTTTCAAGATGAATTTTAAAGTTGTTAAGCCTCTGTTGAGAGGAGCCTTTCTAAATTTTCAAAAGTTGTTAAGCCTCTGCTAAGAGGAGCTTTTTCAAGATGAATTTTAAAGTTGTTGAGCCTCTATTGAGATGAGCTTTTTCAAGATGAATTTTAAAGTTGTTAAGCCTCTACTTAGAAGAGCTTTTTGAAGATGATTTTTTTAAAATTGTTGAGCCTATACTGAGAGGAGCTTTTTTTAAGATGATTTTTTAGAGTTGTTGAGCCTCTGTTGAGATGAGCTTTTTTAGGATAAAGTTTTAAAGTTGTTGAGCCTCTTGAGAGGAGCCTTTTTAAATTTTTAAAAGTTGTTGAGGCTTTGCTGAGAGGATTTTTTCCAATATGATTTTCAAAAGTTGTTGAGCCTCTGTTGAAAGGAGCCTTTTTAAATTTTAATGTTGTTAAGCCTATGTTGAGAGGAGCTTTTTTAAATTTTATTGAACCTCTACTGAGAGGAGCTTTTCTAATATGATTTTTAAAGTTATTGAACCTCTGCTGAAAGGAGCTTTTTCAAAATGAATTTTAAAGTTATTGAGCCTCTACTTAGATGAGTCTTTTTAAATTTTTAAAAATTATTGAGTTTCTGTTCAGAGGAGCCTTTTAAATTTTCAAAAATATTGTTGAACTTCTTAAGCCTTTTTTATTAAAAATAAAAAAAAATTTCTAACAAAATGATTGTTTGTTTGTCTTTGCCTTATTCTTGATTTTTAGAAATAGGCAAAGAGAGACAGTTGTAAACAACATTTTTATTATTATTATTATCATTATTATTTTATTTTTTTTCTTTCATTTTTTTCTATTATTTTCTCTCTCTTATTTCTTTCTTTTTCCTTCTTCTTCCTTCCTTATCTGGTCCAAATCTAGTGCATTAAATGCATTTTCCCTAAAGTCGAAAATCCTGGCAACTGCTGACACTCGGTCTAACGTGTGACCAAAAGTTATCATGCTAATTGAAAATTTAGGATTTAAATCCCAAAAAGCTCTATAAATAAAGCTTTTAACCTACAAGGAGAGGAGGAATGGGGGATCAATTAAAAAAAAAACTGGGGAAACCCACCAAAAAAAAAAGTTTTCCAAAATAAAAAAAAAAAGGTTTCCAAAATCAAAATTTTTTTTCTTTCTATCAAAAAGAAAAAAACAAAAACCACTTAGTCCTTCCCGTAGGGAGGAACTTATCACCGAGAGTTCCTTGCAAACAAAGAGGAAAGAAAAGTCAGTAAAAAAAATTAGAATAAAAAAAAAGTTTGGTCGCAACTTCGAAGGTCGATCTACGCTGTTTGGGACATTTTCAGGTGAAACGGAGGTCAGATCTGTGTTTACGGGGTTGAGAAAAATATTTTGGGAGATTTTGGTTTTTCTTTTGTCACCGACGACCAGTGACGGCAATGAAATGATCGGCCAGCAACCCTTGGTTTTTGTCTGGAAAAGGAGAAAAAAAAGGTTTTTTTTTTCTAAAAGGGGGAGAAATGACGAAAAAAATTTTAGGACCTTTTATATAAATTACTAAAACCAAAACGACGTCGTTTTAAGCACCCAGGATCCGGACATCAACCCGTCGACCTGACCAAGGGTCCGCGCACCCAACCCGTGACCCGCGTCACCTTCAGCCTCTGACCGGTTCACCCAAACCGAATCGTCCCTAAACCGCTGAACCCGAACCAAACCTGTATTGAGCTACTGAACCAGCCAGTCAGACCGAATCGCTCGTTGACCGGTCCAGTTTAAGTAAAAAAAATTTTTTTTTATTTTTTTATATATTATTTTTATAACATTTATGCATATTAAAATAATTATATTTGTTAGATTAAATGATGAAATATGTATTTAAAATTTTTTATAATTTTGTTAATTTTAAAAATAAACTTTAAAAATAAAAAAATAAATTTAATAATATTACCAAAAATAATAAAATGTCAGAAAAGGAAATTTTTATCCGATGATGAAATTCAAAGGTATTCCGAGTAGTGATGCCTAAGAAATCTCTAGGTAAGAAGATTTTTTTAAATACTATTAGTGTATTTGAGTATTTATAAAATATTTTCAATACAATAAAAATTTTCTTTTTGTTAATAAAAAGTAAAAGTTAATTAATTAAAAATAATAATAATATAAAAAAGGAAATTTTATCTAATGATGAAATTTTAAAAGTATTCCGAGTAGTGATGCTTTACGAGATCCCTAAGTGAGAAGATTTTTTTAAATATTACCAGTGTAATGAAATATTTATATAAAAACTTCAATATAATAAAAATTCCTTTTTCTTTCAAAAATTTAAATTAAAAAATAAAAAAATTAATAAAATTTCTAAAAAAATAAAATAAAATATGTTCATCAACATGTTATTATTTGCATTGCATGCATGAGATAATTTTTTACTAAAAGTAAATTTGAGCCTCCGAGGATGAGATTCTAAGATATTCCGAGAAGCGATGCCTAAGAAATCTCTAGGTGAAAAAAGTTCTTTTAATGTTACCAACGTACTGGAACATTTTAAGAATTATTTCAATAAAAAGGTTCTAATTTATTTTTCTCAAATAAAATTTGAACAATAAATATGGAACAAATAAAATAAAAAAACAAATTTTAATATATAAAAAAATCAATAAAATTATTTTTCAAACACCGAAATGGGATTATTTTTTTATCAAAATCAAAGGATAACACATAGTTAATTGGTACCATTTTAAACGGCGTTATGGGGGTGCTAATCCTTCCTCATGCATAACTGACTCTCGAAGCTAGACTGTTTCGCAGATTATAAAATTATTTTTTAATAAATTTTAATTAATTTTAAAATCTTATTAAAAGGGTAAATTTTAATAGGTGGCCAATCGCACCTAGCCAAGAAAAGATTGGTGGTGACTGTTTTTTTTATTTTATTTCCAAATTCATCGGGCGGATACAAAACCATTACGACACTCTTTCCATCAAATAATAAAATCTCAAACTTAGGCATAAGCATATTAGATATACTTTTTTCAGACATCTTGAAATACTTACTTCACCTATCTCTCTTATTCACAAACCTCACTCTGATATCACTTGTTAGGCAATCAACACACATAGCAGCAGCCATGAGCAAAATAGCAAGCTCAAATAAAAAATAAGAACACACAAATATATTTGTTTCAACCCAATTCAAAATGGCTTACTCCAAACCAAATCCATTAACAAATAAATCTCATGTTTCGACCCAACTCAAAATGGCCTACTTCAAACCTAATCCACTAACAAATAAATCTTTACAACTAAGAGACTTTTGGAATGACAAAAGTCACCAAAAACTCCTTACCTGAAACTTAACCCAAAACCCAATTACATCATTTTAATAACCTGCTTACCTAGCTATTCTCTTGGTGTCTAACTATCTGGGATTATCAAACCAAAATCAAAACATCTTATTTACAAAGATGAAACCCCTTATACCTTGACTAAACTCCCGGTTTAGGATAGAAGGTAAACTCAAAACTCTTATAACTTTTGATGTGGGATCATGAGATTCAAGGCAAATCCTAACAAAATTAATCTTAACATGAAAAGAAGTTTCTTTGGCTTACAATTAATAATACCTATTGCTACCATAATTACAATTTTAAATCCAAAAAATATTTTAATTAATTAATTGCCAAAAACCCAATAATAGCCTCACATACATACATAGCCTTATATATATATATATATATATATATATATATTATGTTTTTGGTATGGATGGGTGGAAGTAAGACAGCAAAAGAGAGATTGCAGGTATTGTGTTTTCAAAAAAAGAAGCTATTATTATATCTTCTGAGTTGTAAGGTATGATCTCTATCAACCCTAATTTTCCTTTTTTATACGTATTGCTTTATTTGCTGTGTTTGGATTATTTGTTTCTAGCTTTGCTTAATTAAACCGAAAGCAAAACTCCAACTAGAATCCCAACAACCTGTTATTTATAATCAATCTTAATTAGCCACAATTAAAGATTACGCATCTTAACTAGTTCTGATTCTTAATTGATTATCACCAATTGTGTTTCATGGAAATTGGCTTTAATTCTTCTTTATTGCATATGGCTTTCACAATTTTTGTATTAATTTCTTATGATTTAGCTTTCACAATTTTTCCTCTCCAATGTCTTTCGTATTATGATTTAACAAGTAAATAAAGAATCAGAAAAAAATTTTAACGTTTAGAAATTCAAGCCAAGTACTCTAGTAATCTAGTTGCTTAAGTTTTAAGTTAGCTGTTGAAATTTAACTCTGCACTCATGCTTTAATTTTGATCATCGCTTTTTATGTTTTAGAAGCATTTCTCTCGTATAGTTTTTAGTTTTTATTTTCCTTGGTTAATTTCTCAGTTTCCACTTTCCATGTAAAAAAAAAAAAGTCGAGATATTAATTATGCAAATTTAATTGAGATAGCTAGTTAATTAGAATATGGTTTCCTTAAGAGCTTTGTTTTGTTATGCATCCGATAAATAGTATTACTGCAAAAGCAGCAAGGGCTAGCCGAGGCTTCTCTGGAGAGCCTAACAGGTTAGGAACGGAATAAAGACAACAATTGGGTTATTTAATTGAGAGTTTGATTTCTTCTTCTACATACGAACTGTATTAAAACATCCAAACATGACTAAAGCATTTCATTTTCTTTAGATTTGAAAAAAAGGGAGTTTCAGACCCCACTTTTGCTCTTTTTCAACAAGAGGTTTTTGCGTTATTACTATTAAATCAAATGCTTGAATGCTACTATACAATATTTATTTTTTATTTCTAGATAAATATATGCTTTATTTTTTTTTTTATTATAACCAAATTTTTGGTTAACTTTTTTGTAAATGCTACAGCAACTACGGAAAACAAAGATTTGATATATTCGGAAGAGCTTCAAGTGGACAAAGATCAGGATGTGTGGAGCAATCTTCTACCAGAGCTTTTAAGTTTGGTATCATCAAATATCTTTGCAGGGGACAAAGCAATTTTTTGTGCAATTTGCAAAACATGGCCATCAATCCCCATTGCTCCACCACGTCCACTTCCTTCTCCATTCAATCATGATGCAGATTCTCCATTTTCATGGTTGTTCCAAATCCTCAAAGGCAATACTGACAGAGGCCAATTTTTTCACCCCATACATAATTACACTTGTGAGTTGGACTTTCAAACAGAATTATTAGGTGCTGAAATCCGCTTTACAAAGTATGGCTGGCTACTAATGACTCGAGATGAGGCACATCCATTTCTCTTCAATCCTTTGACAAAAGAGATTATTGAACTTCTTGAGCTGCTTTCATGGGTGCATTCGATCTTCTTTATGTCTCCACCTTCTCCAGATTGTTTGGTTCTGGAAATCCAAGGACGGTTTGCTGATCCAGTCTCCATTTTTATGCATAAACTGGGAGAAGGTAATTGAAAAATGCATAATTTCCATGCGACGTAAAGTTTTGGTTATCTGTTTGCAATCCAGTTTTATAAAAAGGATTATACTATTGTTTGGATGCCAAGGGAAACTTAGGAGTATTTGCTCTGAAAGACATAGACAGTAGTTGGGATACCTACAAAATGACTTTTTCATCACGCCCTATCAATTCAATTGTTCAAGCATCTCTAGAGGAAAATGAAGAAGAATTGTTAGCCATTCTCACTACAAAGGATGATCAAAAGATTCATGTTTTAAAGTTGAATCTGACAAGTAAGATATGGGAATCAGTACGAAGTTTGGGTAAGAACATTTTGTTCGTTAGTAGAGGTGCATCTTTCTCCAAAATGATTGTTGTTAGAAGAACTAATAACATAATTTATGATCCAAACTTTTGGGACAAAAATGGCTCATTTTGCATCTACTCACTCACAACTAGAAAGTATCATTCTTTCTTTGATAATCTTTTAAGTAAAGATTCTTGTAATATTAAATTCCTTTAACATAACTCTCAGTTTATATCTATGTAAGATTGTTTTACCTCTATATCTAATAGTTGTTTCTAATCTTTCAAAGGTTTAAATAAATTATCTTGTACATTATACTCATATTAATCTTTATAATATATTACCAAAATTTAATTATATTTTGATTATTTTTTATACATGAGAGGCCGTAACCAGCAACTTAAAGTTAAAAAAAAAAAAATTACAGGTGTTAGGATGTAATACTGCATGTTGATTAATTATTGTTATGTAAATGGCTAACTAACAGCTAGGCTACGATAATATGCTTCTTCATATATCAAGTGCTAAACAATAACCATGACATGAAGATGATGGATGAGGTTTGATATCAATATGGCCTTAAATTAACTAACCCAACCTTGCATCATTCGAGCCATCAAAACTGTCTAAAGTTGAAATTTTCTATTTTGTCTCGATACAACTCAATTTGATTTGATAAAAAAAAAAATCAACAATGCAAAATTATCTAGAATGATTCCAAATCAAAATTAAGATAAAATATTACTAAAAAACAACAGTAAATCTATTTATGATTTAATTTTGATAATAAATAATAAAAATTTTCCTTTTATATGAAACAGTGCTATCAGATGAAAAATTCTACTAAACAACATTACCAAGAAAAACAATACAAGTAAAGAGAATTAACAAACTATCTCTTTATTTCTTGGAAGACTAGATTTATAAAGAATCTCACCCCCCCAAGCACCTAAGTAGAAACCTATGCAGCCCATAACGAGCCATATTTTGTAAGGAGAATCCAGATGTTCTTCAAGATACATGCTTGATTCCACTCCTTAAGATTTTTCAAATCATGTCCCCTTGACAAATGAAATCCCAACTAATAATCGTAGAATTTTCCATCCCCTTCCAAAATAAAGCAAAACAGAATTGAGTCACTTTATTTTGTCACTTTTTGGGGAACAATGAATTGACTACACTAGAGGTTTTGCATACCAAAGAAAAGTGACTGGACAAGTTAAAGCCTCCCAGCATAAAATAGGTGCTTGGACGTCCAATTGTTGATTCTCTTAGTGATTTTCTCAACCATAGGAGAACAATCTTTATCACTGAGCCTCGCAGGCAAAGAGCCAAGTTTGATCTCATTTTTGCTTCATATCTGTACATAGACGTCCATCCAAAATCTAGTATTAATTTTAGCATTAGTCCTTAAATAAATCATTCCAGCAAATAGTTGCAACAACATTTTCTTATTAAAAAACCACAATCCGATCATTTTGTTATGAGCAGTTTTATAATTAAATACTGAAAAGATTTTAGTATAAGTAAAAGCAAGATTCCAAAACTAAGAACAGAAATTCACATATTTCTGCTTCTGGATTTGTCATAAATCAAATATTTTCATCAGATATGGAAACAAGGATTAGGGGATGTAAATTGTTATGTTAAAAATAATAGACAAATAGCAAAATGAAAAAAAAAAAAAAAAAGCACCAAGCATAAGGAATATTAATGATCCATCTTTTTCTTTGTTTTGAAAAAAAAAATTCTCCATAAAAATTTTTAAAAAAAGTCAATGCAGAAATGGAGGGCTTTTTTTTTTTTTTTTTATGAAAGCTGTTTTAATCGATTTCATAAGAACATGAGCTTGCAATATTCACGTTCAAATTTCAATTCTTAATTGGTGGGAATAACCATACCACATAAACTCAAAGTGTCCTGCTTTATGTTTGGCATCCTCTCTTGAAACGGATTATGTAAAAATAATAATAATAAGTAAAAATCATGCTGAAGAATAAATTGATTCACTTATTTCAAAGATTAAGAGGGTGGAGAGAAACTAAAATAATACTCTAGCTACTCTGACTCTTTTTTATGTCAAATAAGGAAACTAACTCCCACTTGATAAGGAATTAAGAACATCAAATCCAACCAAGTCAAATTTCCAATGATAAGAAAGCTATAAACTATAATAAATTATTAGACCATAAGAAACCAATAACTCAGAATTGTTCAAAGTCAAGAATTGAAAAGAGAAAATACCAGCAAAAGAATATACTATTCTGTCGCATAATGTTGTCGAAATGGATGAAGGATGAGAGACTTAATGATATCCATAACATATTGGAAAATCCATCAACCTTGAAGAACAAATTTTGGTAATTTTGAAATTCCGCAGTCTTAAGCTGATTGACTTTGCAAGTAAAATAATACATGTTGTAATTTGCAGTGCCATGCATGTTGCACCTGAAATTCAAGCTGAGAATTGAAGTTACAATATAAAATCCAACAGTTCAAATAGCGCATTCGTAGAAAGTGGAATAACCTTTTGAGTTTAAAGGAAAATGGCAGTCTCCAACTTCAGTAGAACAATTCAACATTCAACGATCAGAAGGCAACTCCCACGTCACTCTATAAAGAAATTGCGCTTTGATGAAGGGAAATAAAGTGGACAAATGAAGAATTATGAGCGTAGAACTGGTACTTACTTTCCATCCGATTTGAATTGAAAGGAAAATGAGATTGTCTCACAAGCACCAAAACATGTTGCCTTATTCCAGCTTGTCCAACTGATGGGTCACCTCTGTCACTTCAGAATTTTGGACATTCTGGGATTGTAAGAAACAACAACATGGAAAGGTAAAACCAAGAAATGATCAATTAGTTATGTCCGGAAATGCACCAAATAACTTTTTACAATCATTTACATTATTAAAAAGAAGACACTAAAAGCTTTATGTTTATAGCTTCAGATTATACTCATTTATGTTGATAGCTTTATGTTTACAAATCAGTGCACCAGTACTTTTGGTGGGATGGGGAAAAGCAAACTTGGCTGAAAATTTAAAGAAATAAAAAACTAGAAAAACATAGGAAAATCCTTTAAATTGACACATACCATTTCTTCGAACAGCTGTTTTACAGTAGTTTTAAAGTCACCTTCCCACCGCACTTTTACTTCATCTTCATCTTCATCTTCTGTCAATTGCACTTGTTGCAGCTTTGGTGTGCTTAAAACTCCTTCACAGAAATTTTTCATTTTTGGGCACTCTTTTACAATTACCCTTCTCAAGGCCGGGAATTCAAAGATGTGATCCCCTAAGCAAAAGCTTATTAGACTTGGTAGACAACTTAGCCGCAGATACTTCAGTTTGGTGAAAATAATGCCACCTTTTATTTCTTCACCCTCACAAGCTATGATTTCCTCTATCATCTTGCAATCAGTTATGCTCATTCTTTCTAGTAGCATCAGGCTTTTAGCTGTTGAGCACGCTATTAAATTGACGAATCCATGACATCTTGAAACTTCCAGAGTTGTTAAATTTTCAAAAGACACCGATGATGGCACTAAAGACTTTAATTGTCCACATTCCAGCACTTCAAGAATTCTCATGTTACATAAAGTTGCTCTAGGATTGAATTCTTCCTTCCAGAGATGTGTCAACTCTGGAAGTTTAGACAACCTCAATTTCTTTATTTGAGTGAGTGCTGATGTATGTCTTTCCTCATCGCTGATCCCTTCAAACTGGAATATTTGACAGAAGGAAGCTTCATTCAAGACAATCTTCTCTAGATTGGGTAATGACCGAAGGAAGCAATATGGAAGAGCAGCTGTTGATGTGTCAGGAAAGCATTCGAGGTTAATAACTTCTAGTTTTCTGAAACACTCCAATGAGACTTGTCCATGCCATATCCCTTTCATCATATCGTTCCGCTTCCATGTCAATTCTTTTAAGACAGGGAAAGTATCCTGTATATTAACAAATGTGTCAAACAACAGAGTTTCAATTGGTAAAGGATGTTAAGAGTATAATTGCAACATATAATTTAATATCCAACAAAGCTCTTGGTAAGAATTAAATTAACATTTCCTTTTTCTTTCTTCTAATTGAGAGAAGATGAGAACAGTAGTTGTTTTAGTAAGCATTTTATGTGCAAAGTGCAAACTGCCAGTGTTTTATAGTAACAAATTAGACACTTGCTACAATAAAAAGAACTAATCTCACAAAATGAATGATATAATTGTTACAGAAGATTTGGAGCAATTAATATGCATGAGAAGAATTTTCAAATTTTGTTTGTGTTCATACCTCATTGACCCAAAACAGGGGTTGTTTATTTGAGATTTCACCCAGCTGACTCTCTGAATGAGTCTCTCCAAAGCAAAGGCATTTTGAAGCAAATAACTCTACTTTGTAACAAGAAATCAGCTCCATTTTTTTGAGTGATGGCCATTCTATAGCATGCATCCTAGAGTAGAAACTTTTCAATTTGGGCAATTCATCAAGTCGAAGATATGTTACTCTGGGAAATACAAATTTAATCGCTGCTTCTACCACAATAGATTCAGTAGCTGTTACTGCATGTGATTCATTAGCAATGAGTCCTCGTGGGTCAATTATTTCTTCTAACGAATCACAATTCACAATCTCCAACTTGTCTAGTTCCTCAAGTCTTTCCATCATGCTCAAGGGAAAAACATTTAAGAGTGTTTCACAGCCTTCAACCAGTATTTCCTTTAGTTTGCTAAATGAATCCATACCTATTTGGTCCTGCCATATCTTTCTACAGTCCCTCATACCTTTGACTGTCAACTCCTCTAAACTAGGGAAAACCACCTAATAAATTCATTAAATTGGGTTAATAACTGAAATACGTATGAAAATAACAAATTTATCAAATGTTCAGAAAAAAAAAGAACACTGAACAAGGTTGACGAAATTAACAGATGAAAGAAAAGCCACAACAAATTAAAAGGATAATTAGTGAAGAAAATAATGGTAAAGCAGGAAAAACAAAAGAAGAATCACCTTTTCATTGAAGAGAGAGGAATTATCAACCTCCACGTTACTGCCTTCTGTATTTTGATGAATTTGAGGCTTATCTCCAGTTACAGATTTAGAGATGAATGTTTTCAGTAAAGGACAATTTGTTAGTCTTAAAATTCTCAAACATGGGAATTTAAAGTAAGGTTCAAAGCAGAATCTTGTGAGTTTGGGAAGGTCTTCGAGCGACAGGAAATTTAGTTCAGGGAACAACATCTGGCTCATCCTTTCCTCTTCTGGAAATCCTTCAATTAAGATTACTTCTTCCATGATCTTACAGTCCAAAATTTTGAGGCTATGGAGTTGCACAAAATCTTTTGCCATGAAAGATGGAAACATATATTTCAAATTGTGACAGCTCTTCACCCTCAAGAATTCTAATTTCTCAATATATGACGAGGATGGGAGTAGTTGCTCGTGCCATATCCTTTGAATGTTAATTGAGGACAAATCCAAACTCTCCAACTTGGGATAGACAACCTGCTGACATAATTATCACGGTAAGATCACTCTTCGTTCTTTAGATAGAAAATACAATTAAACAATGAGTTCAGTGCATAGGCATGCTATAATGATAAGGAATGATGATAGTCAAAACTCATGACTAAGATTAACTTTATTGGGTTTTGTTCCCCTCCATTGCTTTTGTTTTATCTAATTTGATTTGCTTCAAGCACATTAGCCCTATGGATAGGATCTTAACCCTGCAAACAACATAGAATATGCTTCCACAACGCAGACCATGGCCAAATCACTCGTTTCTTACTCGAATATGTAACCACTTAATTTTACAACAACGGTTTATTGTGAGCGCTGAATGAGGATACTAAAATACCCTCATCACCATTAGTTAATTATTAACCACTTTTTTCTATATATAAAAAATATTATTTACTACTTTTTTTATGAATTAATTATTTCTACTTTACTAGATTGTTAACCAGTAAAATAACGTGTAAAGAAAAAAGGAAAACAACTAAAAATATTATTTATATACAAAACCTAATTAATAGTTAATTAATGGTAAAGGTTTTAACATAATTACTATACTTGAACTCCTTGGTTTTTGAAATCTTAGAAACTAATACTTATTTTCGCTAATTTTTCTATAAACTACTTTCACTTGGCCCCTTAATAATTTTAGTATCATGTAGAAACAGCATTACATAATTGAGGAGGATGAGACCCCTCACACATTAACCGAGATCCTGCTTCACAGTCAAGCTTGACTAAACTATAAGGTAGAGAATTAGCAACCTTCTACATGCAGGAAACAACAGCTATCACACCCCAAATTTTGGTCCCAAATATCGTGAATGATTCCGCCCCATGCCATACCGATTCCTCAGCTTTTAATATCTAAGAAATAACTAACAATGTATCACTTTCCACAACAATAGAATTGAAACCACAACATTCCAAAAATAATGTTTGTGTCTATAGATACTTTATTTGGTTCAGACTTAAATTAATTGGGCGTAATCCAATCTAAGCCCAATTTTATTTATTTATATATTTATTTTATTTTTTGGTTAGATTTTTTTTATGTTTTATCTTTATCTTTATATGTTTTTATTTATTTATTTATGGATTATTTTATTATTAATTTTCTGATTTATATTTATTTATTTTTTATTTATATTAATTTGTATTTATCTTTGAATATTATTTGATTAGTGGTTTTAAATAAAAATAAAAAATAAAAAAGAGGATGATTGTGAATCTTTATCCCCACATGATGATTGAAAAAAAAAAGGGGATTTTCTTTAAGATAATGTTTTAATCCAGTGATGAGATTGTTTTGGAAAGAAATTAGGAATCGATCATAACTAAGACACTGTCCTATAAAAACCAATGTACAGATTAACATAGGGTAGCAATTACAGAGCGATCAACAACACGGGGGAGAAAATCCATCATATAGTGCCCAATCCCAGAAAACCAGATCCTAGAAAGAATTGACACAGGCTAAGAGGTGAGAACAGGAATAATTCGGTGATTTATGTGTTGAAGATTGGAGTTACATGGAGGTAGAGAAACAGGGTGAAGGCCCACGGTTTTGAATTTGGATAGAGCAATTTCAGGAGGATTTTTCAAATTTAGAGAAGGAGAAGACAGATCAGAAAAGTCACCAGCTTATGGGTTATTTGAATAGAAAAGAAACAGGGAGAGGAGTGCCCTTGACAAAGAGTCTAAGAAAGAGAGTAATTTGATAAAGCAAATAAATTGGTTCGAAGACTTTAGTTCAGACTTCAGAGACCCACAGCCTCGGACATAGAGCCTCGCGACCAACCCAGGTAAGTAAGGTTTGACTCATATCACCAGCTCACAGCGTTGTTGTTTAAATTATCTTGTTTTTTGTGTTCATTTAGAATGCAGGGTTTTATTCAATTTTAAATTTCTAAATTAGAAAATTTTTTTGGTAGGCATAAAAATTTTCAATTAAGATATATTTGTAAAATAAATCTCTTGACTTGTGCAACGAAAATTTAGGAGAATTAATATCTAATAATGAAATTCTAAAACGTTCAAGATGGTTGAATTTCTAAGTGAAACTTAAACGTTTTTTCTCAAATTTTTTAGAATGGTAAAATTTTTAAGCAAAAATTTCAATAACAAAAATTATAAGAATAAAAAAACCACATAGAAATTTTTAAAAATAATATAATAAACTTTGAAATTAAAATCCTTCATAAAATAAATGATAAAATCTCAAGAAAAATCACAAATGTCTAAAGTTCTATAAGATTTTTAGGTTAAAAGTTTCTTTTTAAATTCAATTCAAATTCGAAAATTTTAAATAAGACTTCAAAAAAATAATTATTATAATATTTTTAAAGTGATGAATAAATAGCGATCAAATTTCAAGAAAAAATTTTTTAAATTAGACCCAAATGATTTAAAAATAAAATTTATAAAATAAAAAAAATAAATTTAGATAATGAAATTCTTAGTAATCGTAAATGACTGATTATCTAAGATATTTTTAGGTAAGAAAATATTTTTAATTAAGCTCAAATAGAGAAAGAATTAAATATAGTTTTAATAACAAAAAATTAAATGATTCTGACGACGAAACCTCTTTAAAAAGACAAATAGGATTATTAAATACTTAAGATGAGAAAGCATTTTTAAGAATTCTATTAGATTGATAAAGAATTTTAAAAGTTATTTTCAATATTAAATTTAAAACTCTTAGAACTACAAACCTTTAGGATAATTTAAAATTAAATGATACCATCTTTTAGTATAGGTATTGTAGATGTGCTATAACATTTTTCACATGTAACTGAACTCTTAAACCTAGTTCTATTTAAAAAGTCAGAACTTATTCTTTAAGGACCCCTAGTCAAGTTTATGATTTCTTTAAAATGATAAATTCACTAAGCGCCCAATCACACCTTAATAACAAAAATTATAAGTATAAAATAACCACATTAGAAATTTTTAAAAATAATAGAATAAACTTTGAAATTAAAATCCTTCATAAAACTAATGATGAAATCTTTAAAAAAATCACAAATGACTAAAGTTCTATGAGATTTTTAGGTGAAAGGTTTCTTTCTAAATTCAACCCAAATTGTGAAAGAATTTAGTTGAGATTTCACAAAAATAGATGTTATAATATTTTTAAAGTGATGAATAAATAAAGATCAAATTTTAGGAAAAATATTTCTAAATTAGACCCAATGATGAAAATTTTAAAAATAAAATTTGTAAAATAAAAAGAATAAATTCCAAAGATGAAATACTTAGTAATCACAAATAGATGATTATCTAAAACATTTCTAGGTAAGAAAATATTTTTAATTAGGTTCAAATGATAGAAGAATTATATATATTTTTAATAACAAAAAATTTAACACAAAAGTAAATGATTTCAATGACAAAACCTCTTCAAAAAAACAAATGGGACTCTTGAATGGTCTTGAAATGAGAAACTATTTTTAAGAATTCTATCAAATTAATAGAGAATTGTAAAAGTTATTTCCAACATTAAAATAAAGACCATTAGAACCAAAATTATTATTAGAATTAATTTTAAATTAAATGGTACTATATTAGGATGGGCATTATGGGGATGCTACAACTTTCTTCACACGTAATCGAACTCCTGAACTTAGTTCTAAAATGCAAATCAGACCCTATTCTTTTAGGAATCCTTAGTCAAGCTTAGAGCATCCTTAAGAGAATAAATCCACCTAGGTGACCAATCATACCATAATAAAAAATTAGTAACAACTTCTTAGGTTATGTCTGGCTATAAGTCTACAGATCTATACGTTATAATAGTTGGTCTAGATAAAAACCCCTCACCACCAACAAAGTTCGAGGATAAAATGTTTAGTAATCGCAAATGGATGATTATCTAAGATATTTCTAGATGAAAAAATTTTTCTAATTAAACCTAAATGGTGAAAAAATTATAAATATTTTTAATAACAAAAAATTTAACAAAAAATAAATGATTCCGATGACAAAGCCTCTTTAAAAAGACAAATGTGATTCTTAAATACTCTTGAGGTGAGAAAGTATATTTAAGAATTTTACCATATTAATAAAAAATCTTGAAAGTTATTTCCAATATTAAATTTAAGACTATTAGAACTATAAACTTTTAGGATAATTTTAAATTAAATGGTAACATCTTTTAGGGTGGCATTGTAAGGGTGCTATAACCTTCCTTAGATGTAACTGAATTCTTGAATCTAGTTCTTTTTAGAATGTTAGAACTTATTCTTTAAGGACCCTTACTCAACCTCAAGATTTTTTAAAAAGATAGATTCACTAGGTGACCAATCATACCTTAATAAAAGATTGGTGGGAACTCTTTAGGTTGTGTCTAGCTATAGATCTATGAATCTATACATTACGACAGTTTGATGGCTCCACTAGAAACGCTGAGAGTCAGACCATTAATTAATTTTAAATTATCCTAATTTTTTTTGTTTGCTTGATATTAAATTATTAATCATTTGTTTGCATTTATTTTTATTGTTTGCATTCTTTGACTTGGTTTGTGAAAATTGAGAATAAAGATATATGTGTTCCTTCATACATAATATTACATGATCTCTATACCCGAGTTGTCTTTCTTAGGAAAGAGAAAAGTATATACGCTCTCGTAAGATAATAATCTTCGTAATGACTAAAAAAATACTCACTCAAATTGAATCATTTTCGTTTGTAGCCTATAATGGGTGAGGTTTAGAATACCTTATTAGTCTGTGACGAACAACGATGTAAGAAACAATTTGGAAACCTTTAATGGTCAAAATTACCTAGCCTTGCATGTAGTAAAGCATAAGAAACCAACCTTAGGTTAAAGCCTTATCTACCCATCATTAAAATGTAACCCTAGTTAAGACATATGAGTGGGTGTTTTGAACTTCGTTCATATCAACTTCATGATAAATTTTATTTGATCCTTATTTATTGTTAAGTTGTTGCATGTTGTATGTTGTATTCTAATCCAACATGGCTAACATATGTATTCATCCATGCATCATAATGTGACAAACATCAATACATACATTCATATCTTCATAAATCATAGTTTGTTGTGTCAAGCATTCAATGCATTCATTCATTCATTCATTTAGGCAAATAGAATTCTTAAAAAAGTTAGGTTAATTTTGAAAGCTTTTTCGCATACACACTTAGTAACATAAGCATACTAATTATGGCACATAAGATTCAAGGATAGCTTGACCGTCCAAGAATCCTGCTTAAATAACTCACCATCAATACAATACTAGAGATCGAGGCAACCAGATGGAACAAAAAAATGCAAATCGTTTGAGAAAACTAGAAAAGGCCTAAAAAAAACTTGAGAGGGAGTTTAGTAAAATTTTAGAAACCTTGAACAAGTTGAACAAAGGAAAAGCCATAGAAAAAAATGCCAGCCTATAAGACCATTTGTCACAGGATATTATTGATCCATATTACCCTCTTATTTATGGCCCATATCAGGTCTAATCTACCCAAGGCATTCCTCCAAAGCAATTCTCATGCCCGGGAGGATTACCTAACCAATAGTGCTTTTTGTATCAACTCAAAGGTATTTTCAAAATTATATCAATTCTGTCTTTACAAAAAGAAAAAAGAATCAATATAAGTCCCCAACTTGGATAATCCGAAAGAGAAAGAGAAGCTAAGCCCAAAGATGGTTAAGACTTTATAAGGTTTAAAAATACAAAAGAGGAATTTGTTAGAAGAAAGATTACAAGTAGTTTAGGGATAGATTTTTATAGCTCACTAGATGTACCTGACCTTTGCTTAGTTTCAAATATAGTGATCCTGTCTAAATTCAAGGTCTCGGAGTTTAAGAAATATGATGGTACAAAATGTTTAATAACTCATGTTATCATGTACTATCAGAAAATTATTACTTACACAAGCAATGAGAAACTATTGATGCATGTGTTTCAAGATAGCCTTATTGATTCTATTGTTGGATGGTACATTCAATTGGATAGAACTCACATTACTTCATGGAAAGAATTGACAAAGATGTTCATCACACAATATCGACACATCAGCTTGGCTCTAGATCGCCTTTCTTTGTAGAATATGAAAAAAAAATACAATTTAGTCATTTAAAAAGTATGCCCAAAAATAGAGGGACATGACTGCTCAAGTTCGCCACTTTTAATTGAGAAAAAGACTACGATACTATTTGTAAGTACTTTAAAATCACCTTACTATGAAAAAATGATAGAAAATACAATAAAGAATTTTGTTGATAGAGTGATTTCAAGAGAGATTATTGAAAATGCAATCAAGAGTGATAAGTTTAAGGAAGAAAAGACCACCAGTACAAAAAAAAATAGGGATACATAAACAAAAAGAAACCAAAGCTCAAGTTGTGAATTATAAGGGGCAACAATTTAGAAGTTATGCTTCATATCCACCACTTGTTCATCTTGTTTACTACCCCATAGTTAATAATATTACGCAAGCCCCTTACCGACCTGTTCCATAACCAGCTTACCTACCAACCAACCTTTCAAATACCTACATATATGTCTAATCATATCGCTATACTAGCTTTAAGGCCAACAACCAAGCAAGTGGTTTAAAAAGCTTTCAAAATAACCTAAAAAGGGTCTATATTGATCTTATCCCTATAACTTACATCGAGTTATTCCCAGAACTGGTTAAGAACGATTTGGTGTCTTCAGTAATTCTAGAACCATTGAAGCCACCCTATCCAAAGTGGCATGATACTAATGCCATGTGATTATCATAATGAGAATGTGGGTGAGCTTCAACGAATCAGGGGGCTGGATATCAATAAAAACCCTTCTCCTAATCACATGGAGGCATAATTTTATGAAAGACAAGGATGCTAAGGTTGGTTGAACGCTGCTTGTCACTTTTAGATTTCTTTTAAAGAAATGTTAAAATTTTTTTTATGTAATAAAATTTTAAAAAAATTTTATTTTTTATCATTTTAATAAAAAACAAGTGGATGTATTTCATTACATTTTCTCTTTCATTCAAACTATTATTCTATGCTTTGTTATTTTTCATGTCGTTTTATTCCCACTCTCAAATTCCAAATCATGAATGCTTAAACAATGATAATAGTAATTTTGTGATTTAATTTTGAAAACTCATTCCTATGATCTGTGGGGACTATTTGAGCAAAAAAATTAACTTATGAGTAGATATGAAATAAATGTCATGAAGATATGCAATCCTTTATAATGATCCATAAGTTTGTTTTTGTTCAATAGATAATTTTCAAAGAAAAGTATTCACATTTGAGATAAAAAAATGATCGTCTTTCTTTTACCATTCATAAAACCATCAATTACTACCCATTTTGATCCTATTATGATTTTTAAAAAAAATCCTAACAAGGATCACCCACCATATAGGAGAGCAAATTTTGAAAAGAATCAAAAAAGGAAAAAAGCAAAAGATCATAAAATATCTCAAAGATAAAAAAAAATAATAAATGCCACAAATGATTCAAGAGCAGAGTAATTAGAATCATTTTGTAAAGAATAGGATAAATGAGAAAAATTAGTGGAATGGGGCAAAATGCCAAGTTGCTTCAAATGATGAGTAATGATCCTTTGGTTTAAACTCTTTAAACATATGTTTTAAGCCTATTTTATCTATTTCTTTCATGAGCCCTTACCACAACCTACATTACAACCTTTAAAAGTCCATCTGGATCAAATGTGAATGCTCAAATTAAATGATAATAGGTTGAGCTAAGACATGTTTGTGATGGATCAATGGAATAGTAATATGATTTATTTATAGGAGATATCAATAATGGATAAAAAGAAAAAATGAAAGAAGTGAAAAAGTGAAAAAAAAATGAAAAAATAAAAAGAACAGAAAATGAAGACTCGAATAGAAAACTCGTAAGGGAAATTTGTGTAGAAAAACATCTGAACTAAAAGTTAGATAGGTAGTTCAATATATGAAAGATCAATATCATTTGAAAATCCTCCGAAGCTGGGGCAAAGTTTGATGAGCTCATAATGATTTTAAAATTCAATAAAATGAGTTTTTGAAAAGAATTCTAGATTAATGTTAAGAATTATTTGAATATTCATTGTTTGGATTGTACCATTTAATACCATCCTTAGGGATATGCTTTGAATTTATTCCTTTGCCTATTTATTTTTGTACCAAACTCATTATTATATTGATTACCTTTCTCTCAATTCACTTTGTACTTATTTTTGTATTTCCAGAATAAATCGAGAAAATGTATGAGTGCATTATATTTTTCATGTTTTGAAATGAGAATTAATGAATGATAATATTCATACAAATTTCCTACATTCCTTTGAAAAAAATTCAGGATGACAAGTACAAAAAAATGAAAAGATGAAAAAACCTTGAGAAAATTCTTTGAAAAGGCACATGGCATGACCAAGTGATGAATATGGTAATGGATTGATTGACATAACCTATGAGTTGTGATAAAATGATGAAAATAATGTGGGTCAATGGACGAAATTTGTTCTGAAATTATTAATGCTGAGAAGCTTAAAAAGGAAAATATAAGATGGAGTCTTACGAATCGTATTACCACAATTAATTAGAATTTTATGACATTAATGTTAGAGACATCTACATTACATGCATTATGTTTGTATTGTTGTTTGAACAATATATGTACATAATTTGGTGAATATTTAAAACTTTAGTTTGGCCATGTATTTGTATCATGCAGTGCATATTTGAGTCATGATTTAGAGTATGGCATCTGCATTATTGTGACATTTTAGACTATTGCATTTACATCATTGAGAAAATATTTGCTTCATTTTCATGACATTCTTTATATACAAAGTTTTGACTCTGATAAAAGCTTTCATGACAAGAAATTTTAAACTTTTTGAAGAAAGCTTCTTGAGATAAGATTGTGAATCCTTGAATGAGGAAAATATTTTATGAGGAAAACGTTTAGAATTTTAAAATTGTGGAGCCTTTTTAAGGAGCATTTTTAATATTAAGAATGATTTATAAAACCTCTAAGCATTATCTTTAAGAATTTTTAAATGAGAATGTTGAATTTTTGTGTGAATCTCTAAAGATTTTGAATCCAAAGCTTTGAAATTTTAAGAATCAAATTCTTACAAATCTAAGTTCTTGATAATGAAATTCTTGCAAAACCAAAATTTTGAAAATTAAATTCATGCGAATGTAAGTTTTTGATAATTAAATTCTTGCAAAACTAAAATCTTGCGAAACATTAACCCCTACGAACCTTAAATCCTTGCAAATCAAATTCTTGCGAACCTAAAAATTCATGCGACTCTGAATATTAAAATTCTTGCAAAACTGAAAAATTTTTGCGAATCTGAAATTCTTACGAATCTCAAACTTTTGAATTGCAAACCTTTGAATTTCAAAATTGTGATTCTTTAACTTAAATTGTGAATCTTTGAGTTTCAACTTGCATTGCGAATTGTTTATTGCTAATTTCTTGAATACTTCAAATTATAAATTTTTAAAGTTTCGACGTTTTGTAATTGTTATTAAGTTATGGCTGGACGTAATAAGTTGTTTATGTCTTTACACAATTCTTGTTGCACAGAAAATGTGCAAATAGTGACAATTGTAGACATCTTATTTAATTCAAGCTCAAATTAATTGGGCCAAAACTAATTGGGCTCAATCCAATCGAGGCCCAATTTTATTTATTTATTTATTATTTTATCCTTGTTTATTTATTTTTTTTATTTTATGGTTAGATTTTTTTATGTTTTATCTTTATCTTTACATGTTGATTTTCATTTATTTATGGATTATTTTATTATTAGTTTTTTATTTATATTTATTTATCTTTGATTTATATTAATTTTTATTTATCTTTGAATATTATTTGATTAGCGGTTTTAAATAAAAATAAAAAATAAAGATTATTGTGAATATTTATCCCTAGATGATAATTGAAATAAAAAAAAGATATTTTTTTGAATATAATGTTTTAATCAGGTGATGAGATTGTTTTTGGAAGAAATTAAGATTCAATCACAACTAGGACACTGTCCTACAAAAACCAATGAACAGATTAACACGGGAGCAATAACAGGTCGATCAACAGCACCGGGTAGAAAACCCATCATAGTGCCCAATCCTAGGAAACAAGATCCCAGAAAGAATTGACACAAGCGAGGAGGCGAGAACGGGAATAATTGGGTAATTTATGCGTTGAAGATTAGAGCTACATGGATGTAGAGAAACAGGTTGAAGGCTCACGGTTTCGAATTTGGATGTAGCAATTTCATGAGAATTTTTCAAATTTAGAAAAGGAAAAGACGGATAAAAAAAGTCACCCTCTTATGGATTGTTTAAAGAGAGAAGAAACGGGGAGAGGAGTGCCCTTAACAAAGAGTCTAAGAAACAGAAAGAAATAATCAGGAGAAGTTTAAGTAATTTGATAAAGCCAATAATTGGTTTGAAAACTTTAGTTCAGGCTTCAGAGACCCACAGCCATGGACATAGATCCTCGTGACCAACCCAGGTAAGTAAAGTTCGACTCATATCACCAACAGCCTTGTTGTTTAAATTGTCTTTTTTTTTTTATGTTTATTTATAATGTAGTGTTTTATTCAATTTTAAATTTCTAAATTAGAATATTTTGGTAGGCATAAAAAATTTCAACTAAAATATATTTGTAAAATAAGTATCTTTGACTTGTGTAACGAAAATTTAGAAGAATTAATATCTAATAATGAAATTCTAAAAAGTTCAAGATGGTTGAATTTCTAAGTGAAACTTAAAAATTTTTTTCTCAAATTTTCCAGAATAGTTGAATGTTTAAGTAAAAATTTCAATAACAAAAATTATTAGAATAAAATAACCACATTAGAAATTTTAGAAATAATAGAATGAACTTTGGAATTAAAATCCTTCATAAAATTAATGATAAAATCTCAAAAAAAATCGCAAATGACTAAAGTTCTATAAAATTTTTAGATGAAAGGTTTCTTTTTAAATTCAACCTAAACCGTAAAAGAATTTAGATGAAACTTTAAAAAAATAATTGTTATAATATTTTTTAAAGTGATGAATAAATAGAGATCAAATTTTAGGAAAAATATTTCTAAATTAGACATAAATAATGAAAAATTTAGAAATAAAAATTTGTAAAATAAAAAAAAATAAATTCTGATGATGAAATTTTTAGTAATCACAAATGAATAATTATTTGAGACTTTTTTAAATGAGAAAATGTTTTTAATTAAGCCCATATGGTGGAAGAAATATATATAATTTTAATAACAAAAAATTTAACAAAAAAGTAAATGATTCCGATGATAGAACCTCTTTAAGAAGACAAATGATATTCTTGAATACTATTGAGATATGAAAGTATTTTTAAAAATTTTAACAGATTGATGATGAATCTTAAAAAATATTTTCAATATTAAATTTAAGAATATTAAAACTATAAACCTTTAGGATAATTTAAAATTAAATGATACATTTCTTTTAATATGAGCATTATAAGGGTGTTATATCCTTCCTTATATATCACTTAATTCTCGAACCTAATTCTATTCAGAAGGTCAGAACATATTCTTTAGAACCCTTACTCAAGCTTAGAATTTTTTTAAAATGATAAATTCACTAAGTGACTAATCATATCTTAATAAAAGATTGATGACGACTCATTGTGTTGTATCTAACTATAGATTTTATGGATTTATACGTAATGACAGCATCTCATCTCAACATGTAATAAATTGTCTGCAAAAAAGGTTTTAGTGATAGCACATAATAGAAATGAGCCATTTGCATCCCTAACCATTTAGAATGGCAACAGATCGAGGTGAGTTTTTCTAACTCGACTTCAATTTAACTTTATAAAATTAAAATTCGACTACATTCCAATATCAAAACACTATTTTTGTACTCAATCCATATATGTACAAAATTATATCCGACTCAATCTAAAATTAATTTAATAATTTTAATTTATTATAATATTTATAAAATATTATTTTTAATATAAATTACATTTTAATTATACATAACTATATTATTTTTATTAACTTAATATCTTAAATTAAAATATTAATTAATAATTTTATTAATATAAGATATATATACAAAAATAAAATTAAATAAATAATAAAAAAATATTTTTTATATATATGGAGTCTAGTTGAAAGGGTTTACTTAAAACACGATTCCAACCCAATCCAAATTCTAAAAAAAATCTAATTCAATCCAATTCAAAACATAATTTAACAAAATGACCTTTTAAGGTCAAATCGGAACCTAAAAGGGTAGATTTTGCCATCCCTAGTTGAAAGCCCAATCGTACCATCGTTGCATTACAAAAACCTTAAATTGAACAACTCATTTCATAAAAAAATTTTGAGAACTTACAAATAAATTTTAAGATAATTTATTTTTTTAAAGATACAAGTAATTAATGATAAAAAATTATTTATTTTCCTTAAAAAGATCTTCACTTAATATATATATATATATATATATTTAAGGGACGAATCTACGGATGAGGTTGTCAGTGCAACCGTCCCCACTAAAATCCTAAAATTCTTTAAGTTAATTATAAAAAAATCTCATAAATTTTAAAAGAGTTAAGCTTTACCCTTACTAAATTTTTTTTATCATATTTGCCCCCATTAAATTGAGGCTTATTAAAAAAAACTTTTTATTGTTTATTTAGTAATTAAACATTTTATTTTAAAAAAATTGAACGTTTATACCTTGGTAATAAGCAATTTTATTAAAATATATATTCGCTTCGTACGAAAACAAATAAATATCTTTTAGAGTTCATATAATAACATATAAAGCATAAGTTAATAAAAATAAAAAATCTTTAACTAATATGTGTGCCTTGTTTTCATTATATATAAGAAAATATTGTTTTTATCATATATAAGGAAATAAGTATTTGTTATTCTTCACATTATAATGAATAAGAAGTGAAAGTAGATGATAAAATTGGACATTAATTTTTATTCTTTCACATATTAAATTTATATTTAAGAATTTTATTAAATTAATATATATACTTATTTATATGTGTGCATATGTCTGCGATATTTAAGCTATACTCACCAATAATCATATGACTAATTTTGGATATGCAAATATGTATTTATGACAAAAATTGTTATACATGTTAATTTGTATTTCAATAAAAAAAATTTCATAAATTAAGTTAAAATATTTACCCACTGATGAGTAATCATGGATCTGCCCTCTCTTTAATTCATAAATCTCCTCCTGAATTGGCTTATGCTCAAACAAAAACAGGATAAAGTCTTTTTTTGCATTCTCCTCGTTAATGGAACTTAATTGGCTTCACAAATATTTGAAGACTAGAGGGAGAAAGGGAGAGTGCTTATGACACAACCATGTCCTTTAATAATACTTTATTAATCCTAGATGAATTTAATGAGCTGATTTGGAGGCATTTATCCAAATACAATAACATCACACTTAACCCACACTAAGCTTTTGTTTGGCACTTTGGTTTGATGTTTTTACTATTTAATTTTTATTTTCTTTTGAACAACAAATAGAAAACAAAAAGAAAAGGTTAATAAAAACAAAAGCCAATTTCAAAATGTAAATAACAAAAAAACCCACAAAAACCTTAAACATACCCAATATCCTATCAGCTGTCTCATATGATGCGATAAAAGGTAGCCTTTCCAAATTGAAAAAAGAACAAAAGAGATGCATGTACAACTAGTATTCAAATGGGAGACAAACATATAGAAAAACCAACAAAAAATCATGCAAAAATATGAAAATGAATCTTCACTAATAAACTGACCTTATGGCTGAAAAAGGTTGCAGTAATATAGACGTCCTGACCAAGCCTTTTTTTCTTTCCATCGCCAGCTGTCCCTTCCTCCTTGTCTCTTGAAAATGTAGTCATTTTTGGACAGTCAGCTATTTTAATTATTTGCAACGATGGAAATTCAAGAGCTTGACTTCCCAAATAAAAACTTGTCAGGTTGAGACATGATTCAATTTCTATGTTCCAAAGCCAGGGGAATATTGTTAACTTATCTGTCGTTGGTTCCTCCTCAACGCCCTGCTCCACGATGACTTCTTCCATTGTACTGCATTCTTTTACTTCTAATTGGTAAAGTCGCTTGAGGCTCAAAGCCATAGAGAGAGTAAATATGTATTTCAAGCTGCTACAATTACAAAATTTGACACTTCTAAGGTTTTTGAAGTCCAAAATTTCTTGAGGGTTGATATTCCATATTTCCATCAACTCGGGAAATGTGTCCGAGAATTTGAAATGATGGCATCCAACCTAACAAATTACGCGAATGGCACAAGATAGCAATCACATTTCACAAATACAAATAATAACAAGTTAACAATAAACACTCTTCATTAGTTATTGAACTAATATTAATATCTTTTGAATTTTGAAAACAATGAAAAAAGGCAGTGTTTCAATCATAAAAGATAATTGAACAGTAGTCTGCAAAATAAATTTATCAGGAGGAAGCGTTATGAATTAATCCATACCTTTTCTGTGTACAACTGCTGTATGGTGCTATTAAGGTCACCAGTCCAACGCCCTTTGCGATGATTACGCGACTCTTTTACTCTTTGTAATCGTGGGGTGCTTACAACACCCTGAGAAAAGATTTTCAAGCTAGGACACCCATTCACAATTAATTGTTCCAAACAAGGAAACTTGAAGGCATAATTCCCTGGACAAAAGCTTGTGAGGCTCTGTAAACCGCTAAGTTCTAAATATTTCAATTTCCTGAAAAATATTTTCTCATTATATGTTGCTCCATCTGATCCCTCGATTGCAATAACTTCTGTCATTGTATCGCAATACACTATCCTCATTGTCGTTAATTGTACCAGATTCTGGACTACTGAGGCTGTAACCAAGTTTACCATCATGTTGCACCATTGCACTTCCAAAGTTGTGAGATTTTGAAAAGATGCTGAAGAGGGTGAGGATCCAAAACTTATCAAATCATCACATCCCTCGACTTCAAGAGTTTCAAGATTAGGAAGAATGTAGGCTAGCATTGAATCTTTCTTCCATATATGTGTAAGACTTTTAGAATAATTCAATTTTAACTTTCTAAGTCGAGGGAGAGGTGTCGCAGCATCTTCCTTCTCAGCAACATTTCCTTCACAAGAGACTAGATATTTGAAGTTGCAGTCAAAAAATTCAACAATTTCCAGATTGTAGAATAGTTGGAAGAAACTAATTGGAAAACTAGCAGATCCACTAATTAGGGAACCATGCAGCACAAAAACTTTTATCTGGTGAAAGAATTCCACTGGCAACTGGCCATCACATATCATTGCAATATCATCAATTTTTTCTAACCACAGTTCCTCTAATTTGGGAATTACCTTGAAATCCAATGAAATAAAATCAAGTCAGAGCCAACATTCCTCAACAAGATCAAAAGGAAAGGGTTATTCTACCATCGGTCACAGGTTTAAGTAATTGACAGGTCCTTAAAATGAGCATTTAAATCTCGACTTCAATTTTGAATTATTTAGTCCTCCTACATATATGATTAATCAGGTAAATTTGTTTAAAAGAAAAGGTAAAAATTATTAACACTACTAAAACTAGAGCTGTCATTCCGTGACGTACACATATAGGGAAAAGAAAAAATAAAAACGCTAGTATTTTGGCCAGCACGATGCTACATAGGCGTAAATCTTTTTCATTTTTTCTAATGAGTTAGATATTAATATAAAATTTATGAAATATTTATAACTTATCGTGACTATATACAATGTTAACATGCATGCAAATAAAATTTCAAAACATGAACATAATTACGAGATGAAAGAACTTTTAGAAGCATGTGATAAAAAAATTAATTTTAATGGATCACACAATTGATGTTGTATACCTAGCAATTTTTGTATCTATATCGAACAAAATATTGATAATTCTTATATATGTATTGTATTTTATATAAAAATTATATATTATAATTTATATCAATATGAAAATATAAAATACATTTTATTACTAAACTTATACATGTTTTTTGTTAAAATTTTAAATCGTATTATTTTTATATATTTTTTCGTATCATTGTCAAGTTTTGACATCATTTTATATTTTAAATTGTCAGATCTTACATCTCATTTAACATTTAAATGTATAAAAGTAACAACAATTCAATTGAATCATTTCTTCTAAAAAAACAGATACTATTCTTTGAATTAATTTTTTTAAAAATTAAAGTTAATCTTAAGATACATATTTTTTAACATAACATAATTTATATTATTATTAAAAGTTATGTATACATAATAAAAAATTCTACTTTAATGTTTTAGTTTCAATAGTTAAAAACTAATTATGTATATGTAAGATCCGGATAGATAGATAGATTTTGCACCCAAAAAAAAAAAAAAAAAACCCACCTAGGTAGGCTATTGTAAGGAGATGCTAGCGTTTACATAGTTAACAAGTGAACCTACCAATAATAATAATAATATTTTTATTATATTATGAAAGGATATCAATGGATATCATTAGACATAAAGGGATATCAAATTTTATTGTATTTCAAAATTAACATCCTTTTACAAATTATTTTATTATATTATAAAATTTTAAGGGAAATAATATTTAATTAGTAATTTTTTTTGAAACAATACTTAATTAGTAATTAATTGACATAGATATGAACCTTAGATTATGGTTCACTTAATTATTTCGGTCATGTTTAATATATAAAATGATGGATAAAATAAAATGATAATCATTCTATATTATATTTAATTTATATGTATCTAAAAAAAAGGATAACATTACAAGAAAAATTAATCATACTCTTGGTATAGGATAATTCAATTCTCCAAAATTGAAAAGAATTATTTTTAATTCATAGAATTAAATTTACATGTTCTATTATACCTTTAAAAATTATATCAATAATTTAAATTATATAAATTTTGAAAAAAATAATTAACTAATTAATAAATTCTCTTACTCTAATCCTTCCACATATCAAACAAAAGATAAGACGACATTATTTAATTTAGTTCTATTTATATATCATTTTATCTTATCTTATCATAATCTTATATATTAAATGTATACTTAGAGATAGATATGAATTCTATAAAAAAGTAATTTTTTGTCATTTACAATATTCTTAATTTTCATTCATGTTTTTTCTAATTATGTTTATTTTAAACTCAACCATATAAATTAGGAGCATAGCTATTTATATTTCAAAATTTTTACTTAAAAATGTACTCATAACACATATACACGTGCAATCCATGTAACTCTTAGTATAATAAAACTATATATGCATGTTTGTAAAACAATTTTAGGTGTAAAAGGGCATCAGGTTTTTGTTGTATTTCTATGTTAAAGCCTTTTATACTTCAAATGTTATATTTAAAAAAATAATATGAAATAATATTTCAAAAAATAAGTGAAAATTTTAGGAATACAACACATTCATTTATTTATACTTCAAATTATTATATGTTTCAAAACCTCATGCATTATTGGTGAAAAGAATCGTTTACATTTAAATTTTAATATTTTACAATTAAAATCAAAATTAAAAATTGAGTTACATGCAAAGTGTATCAAAAGTGAACTTTAAATTTAAAACTAGAATGCAACACGCATTTTTGCTGTGAGAATTATTTTTATGAATATTTATGCTTTTATTAATAAATGTAAATTCAAATAATCAAAAACATATTATATAAATGAATATATATTATCAAAAGCTTAGTACATATTAATTCAACAAAATTTTTTTATGATTATATTTTTATTCATTTACCAATTAAAACAAAATATTTCGCAATCGCAAGCTTAATCTAACGTATAATTTTTTAAAATAAAAATAAAATATGCATTTATCTAAATATTTGCAAGATTAGTGACAAATTATATTAAAACATAAATAAGATTAAGAAAATTTTCTAAACATAATAAGTTGAAAACTTACTCTTAAACTGTAATCTCCTAATCACACATTGGTTAAATATGAGAATACGATATAATACATAAGGAAAGACTTAAATCCATATTTGTGTGATGCATTTTGTGAAATAAGATCGTGTAGCTTTTAGATCAAAATAAATTATATCTTGTAAGTTGAATACAGCAATCTACAAATAATATCAAAGCAATCACTAGTTAAAAGTTCGAGAATTAAGTGTTACATGATAGAAGCCACATCTAGAATCTCACTTGAAATTTTAATCTTGTGTATTATGTGTTAAACTTGACAAGAACGTCAAACCTTAATAAGAAGATTATAACACCCTAAATTTCATTTTGATTAAGTATGGGAGCACAATATAATATATAAAAAGATATTTAAACACATATTTGTGTGACATTTTTTATAAGATAAAATCATAAGATTTTTATATTAATGCAAATAATATTTCACAAGTTGAGTGTGAATCATAAATATGATAATTTTATTGAATATATTTAAATTTTTATTCGTATAATTTATTTTTTGAAAACTATATTTTATTACTTTCCATTATTGATAACAATATAAATTGATATTTTTATATTTTGTATTTTGTATTTTGTATTTTTGGCACATATCATATTAAATCATAAAATTTCTACAAGAAAGATATTTAACAAAAATAAAAAATAAAAAAAGAAGGAAAAACCAAAATAAAATATAATAATAAAAAAATTTCAGAATTTTTTTCCTTTATCCCTATTTTTCTTTTATCAAAAATATAAAAATATTTTACTTAAGTGTAAATTTAAAAAAATAAAGATTAAGAAAATATAAGAAAATAACAAAGAAAAATATTCAAAATTGTTTTAAATACTAAAACCATGAAAAGCTCAAAACGCATATTTTTTTTAATTTTAAAATATACAAATTTGTTTATAAAATTTCAATTTTTAAAATTTTTAGGCTATATTCTATTTAAAAAATGTATAAACAAAAACATAAAAAGTGAAAATGAATCATGAAATAAAATAAAAATAATGAAATAAATTCATATTTTCATTTTAGGTACTTTTATTATTCTTCCTCATTCATCTCTTTAAAAACCAAAAAAGAGCTCAAAACATTTATGCTCATTATCTTTAAAAAAAAAGTTAATTACTAAAAGTACACGTTTAATAGTTTTTTAAATTATTCTAAATTATATTATTTTTTAAGATATTTTAAAATAAACAATAAATTTTAAAGAATAGTTTAATGTTAAAATTTTTTAAAAATCCAAAAACCAAAGCTCTTTTTTTTTAATATTTTTCTCCAAATTATTTTCTTATTTTGTTTTCCTGCTCTTTTTTTGAATTTTTTTTTCTTAGCATTTTTGTTTATTATTCCTTTGCCTTAAAGATAAAAATATCCTTAGAGGTAATTTAATAATTTAACCCTAAATATAATATAATTTTATATCCAATTAATCCGAAATCAGCATTTATCCAATTAACCCCAAATCATCATTTATGACAAATCTTAATTGTCCAAAAATTATGGTCCAAAATATCAAAATAAGCAATCTCATTCAATTAGGGATAGCTTTTATATATAGGTATTGATTTTAGTATTAACGTTAATAAATCAATAATAAAAAAAATTATTCATATATCTCATGTAATAACTTAAAATTTCATTAATATTAGTAACACATATCGACGTACCATGAATGTGACCATGTTTTAGTTTTTTAAAGGAAATAGTGAAGGTTCATAATCATACCTCTTCAACCAAGAAAAGTGGCTGTCGAATTGTACATTCTCGTTGGTCATTCCCATTCAATTCTTGGATGCTAAGACGTTCGGAAGCTACCATCTTCAGTAAAGTTGAATAATCTGTCCCCAATTTTTTCAACATGGGCCAGACTATTGTGTGTTGCCCTGGATAGAAACATTTGAGCCCATTCAGGCATATAAGCCGCAGGGAAGACACTTGAGGAAACTTGAACCTAAAAGGCTTCTCCAATCCTTCCCCTGCCGACACAATCTCCTCCACCCCACAACTACTCACCATTAGAGATTCAAGTTGTGGAAGATCTTTGGCAATTGACAATGGAAATAGATTTTTCAAACTCGGACAATCCCAAACAGCTACTTTTCGCAGATTTTGAAATGCAAGAATTCCAAGGGGATCGTTCCAAACATGCTCCAGTTTTGGTAGGTCATAAATGAACAATTCTCTTAGTTGGCAATCTACAGCACGTATTTCTTTGATATTTAACCCTCCAGCCTCAAATATCTGTTGTAGTGAACCACAGTCGTTCACTGTAAGCTTTCCCAGACAGCTAAATACTCCGACTATAGTAGATGAAAAAACAGTCAACAACTCATCACAGTTTTCAACTATCATTTCTTCTAATTTACAAAAAGAACCAGCCAGAAGTTCGTTATGAAATATCTTCTTCACATTTCCCAAATGGGAGATTTTCATCCTTTCCAAGCTAGGAACTGCGGCCTATATAATAATAACAAATACCGATGCTAAAATTAGTTCATAAAATTCAGGCAAAAATGCAAGGAGAAATAAAAACAAAGAGAGAACAGAAGTAAGAATATATAAAAGACTACTTACTCACCTTCTCATTGAAGAGAGCTTGTATACTGGATTGATAGTCCCCCTCCATTTTACTTTCATCAATAAATTCTCTTAATTTTCGGCAGTGCTTGATCTTCAGTACTTTCAAGGCAGGGAACTCAATATTATAATTTCCTGAGCAGAATTTGATGAAATTACGAAGATACTTTATCTCCAGCGAGTCTAATCGAGGGAAACAAATCACACCTTCCTTTTCTTCTTCTATTCCCTCTGTAGATATTACATCTCTTAAGCACATGCATTCCCCGATCTTTAAGTGTTTGAGCTGCACCAGACTTCTAGCAATAGAGGGCGATAATAGATATTCCAAGCTGTCACAGCCCTCAATGATCAAGCTCGTTAAATTCGGAACGCCATAACTTGCCTCTGAAAGCTGGTTGTGCCATATTCTTTTGGCGTTAATTGAGGACAATCGCAGGCTTTCCAAGTGAGGTAACACAAGCTGCATGCAAATACAATTTTAAAAAAAAATAGAAGAGTTAAAAAATAAAGAGTAAATTATTAATTGGCTATGTCAATAGTGACTAAATCATTATAATGTCACGTGGATAATAAGATTGAATTGAAAATGAAAATCAAAACATTAATAAATTTTATAAACGTTGGTGATAAAATTATTATATTTTAAAGTTGTCTCTAAAATAAAAACTCTTCAAAATTAAGTGATAAAATGTATAATTTATTTTTATTTTTATTAGTATCTGAATTTTTTATAAAATTTATAATGTTACATCAATAATGTCATGTGCATATAAAATGATATGGCAACACACCATAGCACGTCTTCAAACCTAGAAAATTACATCAATCATCCGTTAGCCTTTAAGATTTGAGTAACAAAAGATTAAAATTTTGACAACTGCTAATGATCAAATTGTAAACTTTTATAATTAGATGATCAAAATAAAAACAAAATAGTAAATACTTGCGTGACCAAACATGTAATATATCCAACAATTATATCAAATATTGATTCTTAACTTACTATATATATTGAATATTACATCATAGTTCCACAATAACGATCATTTCATATTCTGGCTTCGTAATTGAAAACAATAAAAACACTTGTTAAACAATCGTGTAATTTATTGATAAAATATTATTTTTAATTTCAATAATCATTATTCATCTCTCCAACCTCATGTATAAAAAAAAAAGCATGGACAGGATTTAAAATAAGATAAATTCAAACAAAACAGGAGCATAATTAACAGTTCTATAAGAAAGGATAAAACAATAAAAAAGTACATCAACTTTATCACATTAATTAGATAAAATTTTATATTTTTATTAAATCTAAATAAATTATTAACCTTTAATTTATATTTAAATAAGACCTTAACATAAGACATCATGCATGTAAGACATCAGTTTCTCACTATCACAAATGTTAAAAAAAAACTTTTACTTATATAAAATATAAAATTTTCCCAAATTAAGAGAACCAGAAAAAAAATGCAGTTCTGCATTTGAAATAAAAATTTATTTGGATATAAATCAAAATATAAGTACTTATTTAGATACAATAAAAATATAAAAAGTTATTTAACAAATGAAATAATTCAAAAGACTTTTTTAATATTTTAACATGTCAGCAAATACGCATAAAAGCGAAAGTTTTTTTTTTTGGCCAATCCATAAAAGCCAAAGTTGGAATACGGAATAATCCACAAACAAACAAATTAATACCTGTTTATTGAAAAGTGGCAAGGGCTCAGAGCTCGTGTTTCCCTCCTGCTGGGATGTGGAACACCTTTTGTCTTGAGAGCAGAAGGTAATGAGCTGTGGCAGACCTTCAAGTGTCATGGACTGCAATTGAGAAAGTTTAATTTTCTCTGTTGCAATATATTGGACCTCCCGACCATTTTGGATGTGAAGTTTCTTTAAATGTGGAAAATCTTCCCCATTATTTAACTCAGCAAGTACATTCTTGATGCCTTTAAGTTGATCCAGATGTAAATCTTCAGTCTTGTTCATCAATATTTTTACCCCATGATCCCTGTAAATGCTTGTATGCAACTTGAATTTCAATGTTCTTGAGTATTCATAGTCATTGGACCACTCCCACTCATCTCCAATCAGAATCCTGTATCTGTCCAATGGCTCAATGAACAGATGTTTTGGAATTAGTTGGGCATTAGGAATATGAGCATATAATGTGGTCAGATAAGACAAATGCTTTAACTCCTCAAGACTAGCATTTCTTCTTTCTTTGCCGAGTACTTCATCTTCCCATTGAACAAAGCCATTGTCCATATATAATTCTTCTAATTTGGACAAACTCGACAAGACATTTGGTGGGATAATTTTGAGTCTAGTACAATCACTCAAATCTAGCATCCTTAACTGAGTCAATTGTGCTATCTCCTGAGGTAGTGCTTTAATGTCCGATCGAGCAAGGCTAAGGATTTCTAAATTCTTGAGCTTCCCAACAATGGTTATGTCATCTAGTGTACATTGGTTTAGACACAACGTGTGAAGGTTTGCGAGGAGTTCAATTGACACTGGTAGGGATAGAAAGTGCATTCCAGTCAAATCTAAGACATTGAGTCTTTCTGTTCGTCTAAAGAAGTTGGCGGGAATTTTCACTGTACCTTCATGGGCCATATGGAAAAAGGAAAGAAGTGAACACTCCATCTCCTCAGGAAGCTCACTAATATTAGGATTAAGTAAATTAATCGCACTGCAATTTCTCATCGCCTCGTTTTCAGGCCACTGTTTCAGCACATCACCATTTATTAACGCAAACATGCCGAGGTCCCTATTTGCAATTGATGTAGCAACATACCAAACGACGTCATGGATATCAAACCGTTCACCGTTGTAACTATCAAGCAACAGACATAAGGCTTTCAGGTTACTCACCACTGTCAATACTCTGTTTCTTGCTTCCTCTATTGTGTGGACGCCATGAAACAAACCCAGACCGATTATATATTTCAACACGTCATCAATCAACCCATTATGGCCTAAGAAACTGCAAAGCAAGAAAGTCAACTTAACTTCCTCGCTTTCTAAATAATTGTAACTCAACTCTATAGCTGAATATACGCCTGCTGTTACACCTTTAAAGTTTCTTGATGAAGGCCTCTTTAGTTCACACAAAGCACTCTTCCATTCAAACAAACTTTTGTTTCTCAAAGCCCTTGCAACTGTTGCAATGGCGATTGGCAGTCCCGCACATTTCTTTGCTACTTCAATAGCTGTAGCCTGTAAATCACAACTTTCAACACAGTCACCAGCCATCTTCTTAAACAGGTCCCAGGCTTCTTCTTCATTTAAAAGGCCAACTGCAAAATTTTTCTGAGTATCCATCCCACTTGATAAGACATTGAGATCTCTAGAAGTTAGCAGAATCTTGCATCCCTCATGTTCATTTCCAAAAGGAATCCCAACTTCCTCAAGATCTAATCTTGCCCATATATCATCCAAAACAACAAGAATCTTCTCCTCTTTTTTCAATCTTTCTTGCAGTCGATGTGCCCTTCCTACCATACTCTGTTCGTCAAATCTTAAACCCAATAAATCTGCAATTTGGTCTTGAATTCCCTTAACATCAAGGGTCTGAGTTACGGTTGCTAAAACTACGGAATTAAATAACTTGCCCTCCTTGACCTGTCTAACAACTTCTTTGACTAGTGTAGTCTTTCCTATGCCACCCATCCCGTGCACCCCTATAACGTTGACACTAGCATCTTTCAGTGCCTCCAAGATTCCATTCAAAACCAACGTCCTTGACTCGAATTCTTCGAAACCTTTAACTGATGCGCCAACGATACCTTGTGGAGCTGCACGAAAAGAAACCCTGTCAAATTCGGCCTGCTCGAGTAGCTCAGCAACAGCCTTCGCCTCCTCTTCAGCTTTCACGCTAAGCTTGTAACGAGTCCATATATTAGGACACAAGCCAATGAAACACTTTTTCTTTGCGTCTTCTTCATCTCGCATTACTTTCTCCACTTCTTCAGCGATCTTCTTGTTGACTGTAGTCAACCACTTGTCAACATCCTGTTCGATCTCTTCCCCGTTTCGTTTAGCAGCATCAACCGAGTGCTGCACTCTTTCTCTCGCATCCTTCAGGCTCTCAGCTTGATTCTTGAGGGTCTGAATATGGTTCTCATGATTGGAAAAGTATTTGATATGGTTTTTGATGGGAGAGATCGTGTACTTTGCAGCTGTGGCGACAAAAGAGCTAACGATGGCAACAAGAAACTCCATTTTTTTTCCTTTTTTTCTTTTTTTTTCTCTAAGTTGCGAGAAACAAACCGTAAGCAAACTGAATAACAAAATCTGTAGGTAAAGAAAAAGGAAAACAGAGAACAAAAGTGGAGCTAAACCAGAAAAGAAAATTACAATAAAACAAGTAGAAAGAAAAGCCTCTAATATTAGCAACTAACACCGAGCCAAAGCAAAGGGCCTAAAATTGGAAGGGTCTTTAGGAGCGTACCTACTCAAAATATGAGAAAATCTGCCTTTCTTCAAAAGATTGGTTCAGGCTCAGCAACTAATTCTCCCACTTACCAAAGGGCAAGGAAAGCTAATTCATTTTGCCTTCTGTTTTCAATAACAGAACAAAGCGAAAATTAATTTGACAAAGGCGACTCAATGTAAGCAAGTTTTAATTACTAGGGTTATATACAGCGAATAACAGATGTGATGGGCAGCGGAGTGTGACGAAAGGTCTATTTGCATGGCAAGTGAAATTGGGTGGGTCAAGCTTGAAAACAAGAGTGGGAAAATCAGATTGAATGTAAAAGTAGTAGTACTGAGGCGAAGGAGGAAAATAACATTAAAATTTATATGTAATAATATTTAAAATTATTTGTTATTTTATGCGACAAAGTCTCAAAAAATTTTGAGGGAAAAAATGAAAAATACATTAAATTGAATAAAATTGAATTCAAGTACTCGTTATTGGAGTTGAATGAAATTTTGAAACGGAACTCGTCTTAGATTCTTACAAATGTCTGATTTTTTTGTGATTATTAAGATGTGAAGTTCAATTTTAAAATTTTTAATTTTAAATAAATTTTAATCATTAAATTAATAATTTAATAATTTATTTTTATAATTTAAATGTTACCATATTGAATACATAATCTCTGAGGTTGCATGATTCTTACGCTCTGTTTTTGAAAAAAAAATTGAAGAAAAGAAAAGAAATTTTAGAAAATTATTTTTATTATATTGTTTGAAGTGAAAAAATTAAGGAATTATTTTAAAAGACAATACTAACGAGAGTTTTACACATTATCTTTGGCCAAAGGGACAAAAAAAAAGGCCATTATGAAAGAGAATTTATAATAACTTTCTTTCAGTGTTCTTTTAAAAAGTTGAAGAAAACAGAAGAAATTGGAGAGGAAATTTCTTTATGATACAACAAAGTTCATTAAGAGATAAGGTTCATAAAAAAAAAGAGGCTGATAGAAGCCAGGGAGTCCTAACTTCAATCAAGATCACCCAAAAGATTTTCTATTTGCTGCAACTTGCCGACGGAAAGCTATGTGCCACCAACTTCTTTTTGAAAATATATAAAACACGACGAAAGATTATCATTCATTGCAAATTTTATGAAAAGTGTAATAATTAAATAATTTAATTTTATTCTTCTCTGTCATTGCATTTTTCTTCTTTCAATTTTTTATCGTTCCATTTTCCCATGTACTCGTCCAAATCATAAACCACATCAATGCGTTGAATTCCTCTTCTTTTTCCGATCTCAATGAAGCTTTTAAAATCTTTTCTGAATATTTTATGAAATAATGTACCAATTGAAGTACTTCTATTATTGATATTTGCTATTTGGTTTCTCTCAAGCAAGGAGAATGAACACAAAGTTTTGCATGTTTGCATAAATGATGATAGAAGGGACTCTCGTTTGATGGAATTTACAATTAAATAAATGCATAAATACATATATACACACACAAAATTCAACCATAAAAGTAAAACAAAAAATAGAATATAATTTTGATAAAAAAAGACATGTCTGATGATATTAATAAAATACCAATTCTATTTATAAAATAATTACGTGATAAATGTGAGACATAACTATAAAAAAACCTGATAAAAATTTCGTAAAAGAATACCCTCTCACTCTCTGACTTCAACAAAAAAAAATTTGCAGGTGAAGGTGAGAGCTCCATGCACATGGGATGGGGCCTGCTGTTTTGACTATTTAAAGAAGAAAAAGTTAATGCACATGAGTTTTGATGGGGAAAGGATAAAGTGGATGCACGTGAGAAGAAAAGATGGGGAGAACAAATGGGAAAGTTGGCTGGCCTTAATTCGTTGTCCCCTTAATTTTTTGTTTTTTACTATCTTCACTTTTTTTATTTGATAAACTAAATAAATATACATAATAATTGTATTCAATATACAATAAATATAGTAAGTCTGGATACATTAAAACTGTAAATAAAATTCAAAGATCTATTTTAATTAAATCGGATAAAATTTAAATTTATAACGTCTTTCTTTACATGTTATTGAAAAGTAATAATAAGATACAAACAAAAGACAATAATTTTATTCAGATGAACCAGCGAACCAATTGAGATCTTTTACCAAGACTCCACTAAAAACATTATTAAACAAAAACAAAACACAATAGAACACAAATAAATGAAAAAAAGGTTTTTGTGTTTTGTGTTTTGTATTTATTTTAATGGTTTTATGTCTGTTTAATGAATTTAGAAACGAAAATAAAAGAACAAAAAATAAAGTCACCACCAATTTTTTGATTAGATGCGATTGGTCACCTATTAAAATTTATCATTCTAATAAGATTTTAAAATTAATTAAAATTTATTAAAAAAATAATTTTACGGTATGTGAAACAGTCTGGGTTCGAGAGTCGGTTACGGGTGGAGAAAGATTAGCACCCCCCGACGCCCGTTTAAAAACGGTACTACTTAACTACGTGTTATCCTTTGATTTTGATTAAAAATAATCTCATTCTCGGTGTTTGGAAAAATAATTTTTTTGATTTTTTTTTTGAAAATTGGTTTGTTTGGTTTTATTTTTAAAAACTTATTATTCAAATTTTATTCAAGAAAAATAAATTAGAACCTTTTTAATTAAAATAATTCTAAAAATACTCTAGTACGTTGGTAATATTAAAAGAACTCTTTTTCACCTAGAGATTTCTTAAGCATTGCTTCTCGAAATACCTAAGAATTTCATCCTTTGAGGTCTGAATTTACTTTTCGTAAAAATTATATCATGCATACAATGCAAATAATAACATGATGCACACATTTTATTTTTTTATTTTTAGAAATTTTATTAATTTTTATTATTATTCTTATTTAAAAGAAATGAATAACAGAGAAATTTTTATTGTATTGAAGATTTTTTATAAATATTCTAAAATACTGGTAATATTTAAGAAAAAATCTTCTCACTTAGGGATTTCTTAAAGCATCTCTACTTGGAATACATTTGGAATCCCATCATCGGACAAAATTTTCTTTTTTCTCATTTTTTATTACCTATTTTTAATTTATTAGTTAATTTTATTATTATTATTCTATAAGAAAAAAAAATTTTATTGTATTGAAAATTTTTTATAAATACTCCAATACATTGTTAGTATTTTAAAAAAATCTTCTCACCTAGAGATTTCATAGGTATCACTACTCGAAGTACCTTTGAATCTTATCGTCGGATAAAAATTTTCGTTTCTTGCATTTTTATTAATTTTTGTATTATCATTAAGTTTATTTTTTTAATTATTTTTAAAGTTTATTTTAAAAATTAATAGAATTATATAAAAAAATTTAACCACATATTTCATTATTTAATCTAACAAATATAAATATTTTAATATGCATAATTATTAATAAAATAATGTATATATAAAAAATAAAAAAATTCAAAAAAAAATTTTTTTACCTGAACAGGACTGGTCAACGATCCGGTCAACGCACAGTTCAGTCTAGCGTCAGCAGTTCGGTCACGTTCAGCGGTTCAATTTCGATCCAGGTCAGGTTCAGTGGGTCAATTTCGGTTCAGTCGGACCGGTTAGAGGCTGATAGAGGAAGCAGATTGCAGGTCAGGTACGTAGACCCCGGGTTGGGTCACGAGTTGACGCACGAATCCTTAAGGTTCAAAACGACGTCATTTTGACCTTTAGGCCTCTATATATAACTGAAAATTTTTTTTGTTCATTCTTTTTCTGTTTCAGAAAAAAAAAAAGGGAGAGCTTTAGGGAGAGCTTCAGAGCTTCCTCGCCATCCAATAGTCGGACTGTCGCGTCGGCCGTCGTCGGGTCGCAGGTGGTGGTCGTTGCCGGTGATCGTCGATAATCAAAAAATTGTTGAAATTTCTCGAAATACTCCTCTTGATCTCTTGAGTTCAGATCCACTGTCCTTTTCGGGAGAAAAAGCTCCGATGACGTAGATCGGGGTTTAAAGTTTTCTAAGTTTTCTATTTTTTGAAAACCCGCACTGACCGTCCTCTTTTTTTGCTGCAGGAAAGCTCTAGGCACTGGGGTTCCTCATCGAACGACGAGGACTGTGTTGTTTTTTTTCTTTTTGTAGGGTTCCCTTTCTTTTTCTTGTTTTCTTTCTCTTTTTTTTATTCAGCCAAGAGCTCTATTTATAGAGCTGTAATAGTGAATGGCATAAGGCTCGGTATGGGGTGCAAGCACGAGCCCCATGCTGCCTTTATTTGTTTGTCTTATTTGACAATAAGGGTAGTGGATAAGGTGTAGATAGTAGGGTAAGGGGGGATGGGTGGTAGGGCATGGTGGTAGTGGTGCCAAAGAAGGCACCACTGCCATCTCCCCTTTTTTTATTCTATTTTAATTTTTTTTGTCGGACAAATTTGATGTCCACAATTGTCTCTCTTTGCACATTGATGATAATCAGTAATAGGGCAAAAACAAATACAATAATTTTGTCCGAAATTTAAATGGATTTTTTTCTTTTCTTTTTTTTTTGAACATAAACTACTCAGAAAGTTTTTCTTATCAAATCAAAAATGCTCCTGTCACTTGAGGCTCAACAACTTTTAAAAATTTAAAATCTGAAAAAGACTTATTTTAGTATATGCTCAACAACTTTAAAAATTTCATCTTAAAAAGGGCTCATCTCAGCAGAGGCTCAACAACTTTAAAAATCTCATCTTAAAAAGGGCTCCTCTTAGCAGAGGCTCAATAACTTTAAAATCTCTTTTGGAAAAGCTCTTCTCAGCAGAGGCTTAACAACTTTAAAATCTCATCTAGAAAAGTTCCTCTCAACAAAGGCTCAACAAACTTCTCAGCAGAGGCTTAACAATTTTAAAATCTCATCTAGAAAAGTTCCTTTCAACAGAGGCTCAACAAACTTTAAAATCCATCTTGAAAAAACTCCTCTCAGCAGAGGCTCAACAACTTTAAAATCTCATCTAAAAAGCTCCTTTCAGCAAAGGCTTAACAACTTTAAAAATTCTCTTGAAAAAACTCCTCTAAGCAGAGGCTCAACAACTTTAAAATCTTTTTTTGAAAAGGGCTCCTCTCAGTGGCTCAACAACTTTAAAATTTCACTTGAGAAAGCTCCTCTCAATAGAGGCTCAACAACTTTAAAAATTCTCTTTAAAAAGCTCTTTTAAGCAGAGGCTCAACAACTTAAAAATCTCATTTGAAAAACTCATCTTAGCAGAGGTTCAACAACTTTAAAATTTCATCTTAAAAAGCTTCTCTCAGTAGAGGCTCAACAACTTTAAAATTTTATTTGAAAAGCTCCTCTCAGCAGAGGCTCAACAACTTTAAAATCTCATTTGAAAAAGCTCATCTCAATAGAGGCTTAACAACTTTAAAAATTCTCTTGAAAAAGCTTGTTTCAACAGAAGCTCAACAAAGCTCCTTTCAACGGAGGCTCAACAACTTTAAAATCTATCTTGAAAAAGCTCCTCTCAACAGAGGCTCAATAACTTTAAAATATCATCTTGAAAAAGCTCTTATCAGCAGAAGCTCAACAACTTTAAAAATCTCATCTTGGAAAAGCTCCTCTCAGCAGATGCTCAACAACTTTAAAAATCTCATCTTAAAAAAGTTCATCTCAGCAGAGGCTCAACAACTTTAAAAATCTCATCTGTTCTTAAAACTGAGTTCTTATATTTGAACAAGTAAATTTTTCTCTTTTGAAATCTTTTGTTTGATCAAAAAATGGAAAGTCTCTGTCCTTATTATTCATGGATGCATGTACTGAGTGCTCTAAATATAATGCATGTAATGCAATCAAAATTATTCATTGTGGTAAAAAGGTTCAAAATTCTCAACAATTGCCATATGACCAATCTGTTCTTAACATTTAACTATTGTATTCTTTCCTACCAATACTTTTCTTCAAAAATCTGTAACATCAATGTCTTATGATGCTTTTTTCTTTTTTTTTTTATTTACCTTTGTAAACTTTTAAAAAGTAATGCTAAGATCTTTCATGTTTGTTTTTCTTTTCATCATTTTAAGTCCAAGACCAATAAAATGCAATCACACATTTTTTTATTCGTATAACGGATAAAAAATGAGAATAAAGGAATGGATAGGTGTTATTTTCAAAGAAAAGATAGCATATTTTATTAGACTGGTAACAAGTGCATGGCAAAGTATTTGAGTTGAAACAAATGTGCCCAAATAATGATCATAAGATAATCATGAATAAAATATTCTCAGATTCTTTTTCTAAAACTAAATTAGATGACTTTCTTGATCCTTCAGAGTTCATCAAACTATACTTACCCCTGTATTATGGAATGATGCTTCTTCTTCGCATCCAAGCTATCTTTTTCAGGTTTTCAGCTTAGATGAGTCATTATTTTTTATTTTTTACTTTTTTTCTTTCAAGTAAAATATTTTTCACAGCATCTGAGTTTATCGGAGTAGGTAAATCACTTTCATCTATTTTTGCCAAAATCAATGCCCTACCGAAAAAAGTCTTTTTCACCACGTACGGGCCTTTCCAATTTGGTGTCCATTTTCTTTGATTATCATGTTGATTTAGAAGGATCTTTTCTAGCACTAAATCTCTTTCCCTAAAGCAATGGGGATGAATTTTCTTCTCATGTGCTCTCATCATCCTCTTTTGATATAATTGACCGTGACAAAGTATTATAAGTCTTTTCTTTTCAATGAGGTTTAACTACTCGTAGCGATTTCAAACCCATTTTGCTTTCTCTAATTCTACCTCCATTAAGACTCTCAATGAGAAAATTTTTACTTCGACTGGTAGCACAGCTTCAATTTCATATACCAAAGAGAACGGAGTGGCCCTAGTAGATGTTCAGACTGATGTTCTATAAGCATGCAAAGCAAAAAGTAAGTTTTCATGCCAATCTTTATAAGTATCAGTCATTTTCTTTAAAATTTTTTTATATTCTTGTTACTATCCTATTCATCTTTAGACGATATGGTGCTGAATTACGATGATGGATCTTGAATTGAGTGCACACTTTATTCATCATTTTGCTATTTAAGTTTTTGGTATTATCAAAAATAACTGTCTTTGAGAGCCTATATCTGTATATTATCTCTTTTTTTATGAACTTGCATACCATAGATCTGGTCACATTTACGTATGATGCAATTTTTACCCATTTTGTGAAGTAATCAATCATCACAAAGATGAATCTATGTCCTTTTGAAGCTTTTAGAGTGATAAGACAGATAAGATCCATCCCTACATAGAGAATGACCATGGAAGAGCCAAAACATGCAATACTGTTGGAAGAGTATGGATCTTGTCAGTATAGATCTTACATTTATGATATTTTTTGGCATAATCAAAACAGTCACTCTCTATTGTCAACCAATAGTATCCAGCCCTCACAATTTGTCTAGCCATCATATGACCATTTGCATGTACTCGATAAACTCTATCATGCACTTCTTTAATAATCTTCTTCACTTCAACTGCATTCATACACCTTAAAAGTACTTAATCTTGACCCTTTTTATAGAGGATGTCTCCATCAAGAAAGAAACTCATAACCAACCTTCAATAGTTCTCTTATTATTTTCTGTTACATGTTTTAGGTATTGCTGACTTTTAATGTATTGCATGATGCCATGATACCATGGCTTCCCATCAACTTCTTTTTCAACACTTGAATAATATGCTGGTTCATCCTTCATATCCAGCTTGATGGGTTAGATTTTAGTATTTGTATCTATTTTAATCATTACAGCTAGAGTAGCCAGTGCATCAGTAATTTAGTTTTTCTCTTTAGGTAAATGCTCAAATTGAACTTCTTCGAATTGTTTGACCAATTCAAAGATGTGCTTATGGTACCGTATCAACTTAGAATCTCTGATTTTCCATTCTCCTTGCAACCGATAGATGACTAGAGCTGAATCTCTAAATACATCTAACGCTTTGATTTTTTTTTCAATTGCTACTTGCAGACCCATAACACAAGCCTCATACTTAGTCACATTATTTATGTAATTAAAATTTAACCTGGCTGTAATAGGATAATAGTGCCCATTAAGAGATATTAAAATTGCCCTAATACCATAACCCAAAGCATTAGTAGCTCCATCAAAATACATCTTCCAAGACTTTTTAACAGGTTCATTTTCTTCAATGGCCATCACATCTTCATCAGAGAACTTCAGGTTCATTGGTTCATAATTTTTTACAACACGATTAGCAAAGAACTCAGCTATGGCACTTTTTTTTTATAGTTTTTTGAGTCACATAAATGATATCATATTCTAAAAGAATAACTTGCCACCACGCTATTCTTTCTATCAATAAGGGTTTTTCAAAGATATACTTAATAAGATCCAGCTTTGCTATGAGCCAAGTAGTGTGATAAAGCATGTATTGTCACCCTATTAAACATATACTTAATATGCTAATGCATAACATATCTTCTTTAATAGTGAATACTTAGACTCATAATCAGTGAATTTTTTACTCAAGTAGTATATTGCTCGTTCTTTCCTGTCAGTTTCATCTATTTACCCCAGTATAAAATCTCATGAAATTTTTATGTACCATTAAGTATAAGATCAAAGGCTTTCTTGGAACAATTGATACCAATATGGGTGGATTTGATAAGTATTCTTTGATTTTGTCAAAAGTTTCTTGGCATTCATCATTCCATTCTCTTGGATCATGTTTTTTAAGAAGCTTGAAAATAGGATCACACTTGTAGGTGAGTTGAAAGAAGAAACAAGCAATATAGTTTAGTCTTCTTAGAAAACCTCACATTTCTTTTAGGGTACGAGGAGGAGATAAGTTTTGGTTGGCTTGTACCTTATCCAGATCTACTTTGATTCCTTTTTCACTCACCACAAGCCCAATACTTTTTCTGATTTAGCACCAAATGTATATTTAGCAGGATTCAACTTCAACTGAAACCTTCTCAACCTGTCAAACAGCTTTTTGAGATTGACTACATGATCTTCTCTTTCACGAGATTTCGTAATCATATCATCCACACATACCTTTATTTCTTTATGCATTATGTCATGAAAAAAAGTCACTATTACTCTTTGATAAGTGACACCAGTATTTTTCAACCCAAAAAGTATGATTTTGTAATAGAATGTTCCTCACATAGTCACAAATGTAGTTTTCTTTATATCATCTCGAGCTATCTTGATTTTATTATAGCATGAGAAGTCATCCATAAAGGAAAATATGGAATGCCTAGCAGTATTATCCACTAGAGTATAGATGTGAGATAGAGAAAAGTTATCTTTAGGGCTTGCTCTATTCAGATCTCGATAATCGACACACATTCTCACTTTTTCATCCTTCTTAGGAACTAGCACTATGTTGGCTACCCATTTAAGATATTTTGTCACTTCTAAAAATTCAGCATCAAATTTCTTCTTCACTTTCTCTTTAATTTTCAGCAGCATCTCTGGTTTCATGCGCCTTAGCTTTTACTGCATCAACTTACATCCTGATTTTAAAAGTAACTTGTGCTTTATAATATCAATGCTAAGTCTTGGTATATCATGGTAAGTTGACGTGAACACATCTACATATTCTCGGAATAGCTCTTCTAGCTTCTGTCTTTCAATTGATAAAAGAGATATACCAACTTTAACCTCTTTTCTATTTACACCATCTCTCAAATTCACTAATTCGATAATTTTCTGGTAGGGTTCAATTGACTTATCTTTATGTTTTATTAATTTTAACAAATTAAGAGGTAGTGTGTAGTTATCTGAATCTTTCCCATTATCAAGTTCATCAACATGAATTAAGTTTTTAATATCAAATCCGAGATTATTGCCATGATTATCTTTGTGTTCATTGTTTGGGACCCTATAAAAAGGTAAGATGAAGAGAATATTGGCACACAAAAATGAAATGACAAGAAAATGATGAAAAGAGAAGAATAGAAAGCAAAATGAAGATGAAAACAATAAAAAAATACAGATGCATCTTCTAAGTCTTTTATTAAAATGACAAACATAAACACATCACAAAAGATCTCTTAATGCTCATAAAAACAATTAGGGATTTAAAGTTTCACAGTACATTACTTTTTCAAAGTTTTAAAGACAACAGACAGCTCTATAACTTTTCAATTATCCAGCTCAAAATCTGAAGGATAAGAGTACACGAACAGCTCTTCACTTTGACTCTTCTTTTCTCTATCATCCATAATTTGAATGGCCAGCTCTAAAAATTCTTTCATGAATCCTACACTTAGGGCTCTCAATAAATCTGAATAAATATATCCTCCCGAGTGAAAAGAATTATAGAGGTATGAAATGACCATAGGCTCTGACTCCGGCTCATATCCCCTAAGATTAGCTATCCTCTTATCTTTTTTCTCATTCACCATTCTTATTCTGTCCCCTCTTATTGGCTTATATCCCAAGCCAAATCTGTCTCTCTTTTTATATATGACCGATGGCTTCGTGATTCCTTGCAGGTTTTTTCTAAGTCTAGCTTTAGGTCACCATCCTATCTTGGTAAGCTATTTTATACCATTTTAGTTATCGTAAACAAGTGTGGCGAATACAATTTAGATCTTCCAGCTATATATGTTGCATTGGCATTTTCGAAGGATCTATAAGAGTATTTCAGAGCTTTATCTACTGATTTCACATAAAGAGTATTTATTGGTTGAGTTACCAATAAATCTTCTTCTCTATCACACATGTTAGCTTCTCTTTAACAATGAATTTGACTTTCTGATGTAATGAAGATGGAACAACACCTGTCATATGGATCCACAGCTTACCCAATAAACAACTGTATGAAGGAGAGATGTCCATAACTTAAAATTTTATGTTGAAAGTACATGGGCTAATCTATAATGGTATTTTTATGTCCCTCAGCACCTCTCTTCGGGTTTCATTAAAGGCTCTTACTATCATATGACTAGGTTTCATATAAGATCCATTAACAAGAAGTTTTATCAGAGTAGTCACAGGCATAACATTAATAGATGAGCCATTATCAATCAAAACCTTAGCTATTATATGACTTTTACATTTTACAGTAATGTGAAGAGCCTTGGTACTTCCTCGACCTTCAAGAGAAATCTCTTCATCACTAAAAGATATATAATTTAAAATTGTTGGATTGTGAACAAGCTGTTCCACATATTCAACAGAAGTATTGTGAGATATATATGCTTGATTTAGCACCTTCAGCAAAGCATTACGGTGTGACTCTGAACTGAGTAATAATGATAATAGCGAAATTCTAGCTGGCATTTTGTTAAGTTGTTCTACAACGCTATACTCGCTGTGTTTTATTAACTTTAGAAATTCACATGCTTCACTCTCAGAAACTGGCTTCTGACATTCTTTTTCTGGGACTGTGTCAAGATCACTCTGATTTTTCTTTTTTTCTTTCACATTGGCTTTTCCTTTTTAACTTTTTCTAGAGCCTCTAGGGTATAACACCTCCCACTTCGAGTAATACCTCTTACACTCGTTATGTTCACAGTATCTGGGTTGATTACAACATCACAATCGTACTTTCATGGTATTGCTTTTACCATTCTGATATGAAAAAGAGCTAGGAACTTTAATTATCACTATTGGTCAAGAAGTGGATTTTTCTGGCCTCAGTGTTGACTTCTCATCATAATAAATTGTGATCAATTTATGTACAAACTTATTTTTTGAATCAATGTTAGACCCTTCAGCTTTTATCAACTTTTCTTTCTCTTGGTAAAACTCTATTCGACCCATATCTATCAACTTTTACACCTCTTAACGAAATTGGTGACAATTCTTGATAGAATGCCTTGGAACACCTCTATGATAATTACAGCTTTCAGTTGAGTTAATTGTTTCAGAATAATTTTGAGGTTTTATTAGCATCAACATGTCAGCTTTGACCAAGACTTCGAACACCTTAGCCATCGGAGTCTTAACTTCATTTATTTTTTCCTTTACATGGCTTCTTAACCCATCAATTAAGGCATTTATTGATGGTTTAGTATGATTTGGTAGAGGGTTCTCATTAATATTTGGAATCCTTTATTAGTTGGTATCAAAGTTTAATACCTTTTCATTGATTAACCCTGCACTTTAAGCTTCAAAGCAGTACAGTTCTCAGTGGAATGACCTAGATTCTCATAGTGATAATCACAATGTGCACTGGGGTCATACCATTTGAAAAACAGAGGTTTCAAGGGTTTAACGATAACAGAAGCAAGCAGATGTTTCTCAACAAGTCGAGGATACAAATTTATGTATGTCATGGGAATGGGATCGAAAGTGATTTTTTCTTAGGTATTTCTCGGGGCTCTCAAACCATTATTAGGACTAGGTCTCCATTCTAGTATGGTGGATGCAGTAAAATAGTTGTAGGTAGGTGTTTGAAAGGTTAGCTAAAAATGAGGTGGATAAGCTCGTTGTGGTAATGACTGGCATGGTTGATATGGATGAGGGATGGATGTAACATGGTTTATAAAAGGGTAATGGGTCTGATAGACTAATACAGAATAGGGTATGAAACCTCTGAATTGTTGCCCCACATAATTCACTGTTTGAGCTTCATTTTCTTTCTTTTTAAGAGCTCCGCCTTTCTTTGCTCCACTTGTCTCTCTTGCATCGAGCTTGCCATTTTTATGATACTTTTGATAATCTCACCTGATATCATCATATCTATAAAGTTCTTTGTTGTATTACCTATCAATCTCTCATAGTACTATACTTTTAGGGTATTCACAAATAAAATAATTATTTCTTTCTCAGTGAGAGGAGGTTGAACTTGTGTAGCCATATCTCTCCATCTTTGTGCATATTCTTTGAAGCTTTCAGTTACTTTTTTTTTCATACCTTGTAAAGATAGATGATTTGGAGCCAAATCTCTAACATGTTGATATTGTGTAAGAAATACCCTTATGAGCTCTTACCAAAAATGAATACAAGTCCTGTCTAATTGGACATACCATTTAGCTATAGATCTCATAGGTTATCTTAAAATATGTGTAACAATAACTTCTTGTCACGAGTATGTGCTACCATCTTACGATAATACATGATGATATAAGTCATTGGACATTTTATGCCATCAAATTTTTTAAATTCAGGGACCTTAAATTTTGGTGGAATGACCACATTTGAAACTAAACAAAAGTCAACCGCATCTGTGGGGTCATAAAAATTCATTTCCTCTACAGCCTTAAGCCTTTTTTCTAATAACTTTATTTTCTCTTAAGCACTGGCATCTTCTACTTCTCAGATGTCTTTATCCCTAGCTTTTTTTTTTTCTTTAGGATCATCTAAATCAGGAACTAAGATTGGTTTAAGTGGTTTTTCCATCATGATAGGATTAACAAAATTTTGAAATTATCCTAGAGCAGGTGTGGATGTCATTCTTGGATAAAGATTGAGATATCCACTAAGAGTAGAAATTGGTACTCTAGTTCCTTGAGAAGGTTGGGTAGTTATGGCTCAAACCTTATAAGGTAAATAGGATCTACCATATCTGGTGATTGCTCTTGAAAGCTAGAATTTTCTTCCACTGCTTTTTTCTTGTTAAGTTTCTTGAGCATATCCATTATTATACTGAGATCCCCTCTTAGTTCTTCTTAAACTTTTTTGTTCTCTCAAATCAACTGGCCTATTCTTGTTTCATGATTCTTGTTTGACTCCTGGTATTGTATGAATGATGAGTAGGTGGGTCAAAATTTTTGATGGGCGAGCTATTCTTGAATCTTTATTATCACAAAGTTTTTTTTTTTATTTTGAAAAAAAAAGAGAAAAAAATTAGAATGCTATGTGTTAAAAATTTTATTTTTTACTTATTTTATGAAAACTGATGTACATGATGCATGAATGTAAGTAGGAGATATTTGCTCTTGGATGAATTTTAACATTAAAAATTTTTATTGATTCCATACAACTTTTATTACATAGGATTTACCAACCTAGAGTTATATCCATAGATGCGTTTAACTTGTTCATAATGGTCCTTTACCTCGTCTAGAAAGTTCACTAGGTGTTGTCCACATTCTCTTATGGGATTGACTTCTCTTTTTAACGCTTATACCTTTTCAACCATCTCTCATGCTTTTTTCACTGCCTTGCAAACTTGATTAGTCAAGTGCTTTATGTACTGTTATCTCTCTAAGCTTTCTGCCTTCCATCTCATGTGAGTATCTTTTTCTGAATCACATGTGAAGATCCAATTTTTTTCCTTCTATGCCACTCAACTATTATTGCTAAAATATGATTCTTGTGGTCTTGTAGTTGTATCTCTAACCCTTGGATCACCTGGTGGAGTGATTCTTTTTCATTCAATACTTCGAAGTACTTTTTTCTCTCTTTTACAAGCATGACTTTCAACTTTTCCTTTTCGTTTTGGTATTCCACCAATCTTACTGAGGTTGTAGAGTATAATCCCTTCCAATTCTGACATTCTTGAGAAATTTTGGTGGTCTCTTCTTGCTTTTCTTGAGCTTTGCCTTTCTATTGGTTCATTTTCTTTCAGAGCTCATCCATTCGGCGTTGCTGACTAAGGTAAGACTTGGTGACTTTTTCGATTTTGAATTGGACTCATAACCTCTTATTTTCCTAGGGTAGATCTTTCAAATCATTATTGGTTAGATCCTATTCTTTTATGACTTTTTCTAATATGCTCCATTGTATCTCTGCTTTATATTTCAATTGCCCTACTTTCTCGCGAAGTCTCAATTTTCTCTTATTATTTCTTTTTTTTTTCAGCTTCTAATTCTTTTTTGACAAGCTCAACTCTTGATAATTGCACCTCTTTTAAAAGATTAACTAATTGATAGGAACTGTCATCAGGAGGGAGTACTATGTCTCTAGATCGCTTTATTTTTCAAATCTGATAATCAAAAATGACTTTGTCGATGAGAGGCCCTAACCTCATTCTTCGTGTTCTTTTCATGCTTGGATCAACTACTCCGAAGTTCTTAATGGATTCAATTCTCCATAAATGAAGTCTCTTTAGACCAGGCCATGAGTAGCAGAAACAAACTGCTTTGCACCAAATTGCCTAAACACTATTAATGGAGTATAACTTATAATGTCCCATAGCCCTAATAACGGTATCCATGGCTCATTTCTTCCACGATACAACAAGGGCACACGAGGCATCCAAGGCATCATCCATTTGATTTCATCCCCAATAAGCCTTTGTAAGAAAATGACCCACACTTCTTTAGTCTTCAATGTCGACCATTAGCTTTTACAAAACTCTTCAATTCGTGCCTTATTTCGAAGATATGATTTCGAAAATACATTCTTTCCACACTTGAAATGACTTCTAACCCATACATATAATAGAGATGTACATCTTATGAATCGTCCTTTTTCATTGCATCGATAGAAATTCAATGACCTAATGATTTCAGCTAGGACTACTGGAGCGGGATTAATTGCATGAGTTTCAACTTGCTCAAAAAAATCTACCACAATTATCTTAATGTAACCCAAAATCTTCGGACAGATTAACATGTCATACAATGCTAGAGCAAACATAGCCATACCTTGATCATCATTTAAATGCTCCTGAATGAAGTTTCAAAGAAAGTCCCAACGAATGCCAAGATGTTCACCTTTAGACTTTGCAAAAGAATCAATGGTTTCTACTTTAACCCCCATAAGCTTGGCTAACTTTTTACGATAACCTGATTTTGGCTTTCGGGTAAATACTTTATCTGAACATTGTAGTTTTATTTCAAACAAAATCGAATACTCTTCAACAGTTGGCATCAAATCTTTCTGATTAAAAGTAAAGCATCTATAGGATGGATCTCAAAACTGTATAGCTGCTCTGATCAACTATTCATCAATCACTATCGAAATGAAGGATGCAATCTGCTCGTACTTCTTACAAAAGCTTTCTTTTCTTTTTTCATTTAACTGACCCCAGATGGTGGCTAAGTCTTTAAATCATTCTGTGTTAGATCTAATGCACTTCTTCAAGTAATTTAGAAACGTAATCGGTAGGCAAACAATCTTCACTCCTTTCTTGGGCTTCTTTTGACCAAACACGTACCTCATTATATGGCTCACATGGGACACTAACTGAGGATGAGTAAATTTGTAGCTCTATGGGATCCATGAAAACTTTTTGAGAGAAATATGTCATAGAGCAAATATCTTGATACAGAATTATATGATATGATTAATGCAAAAAGAAAAAAAATGAAACAAAATTGAGTTAGTGTGAGGTTTGAAAAAAGTATTTTTTTATTTTTTTGTTTTTTTTTGTTTTGTTTTGTTTTGTATTATACACAATTTTTATTTTTAGGTACTTTCTACAAGAAAATGGATGAGGCTCTACCAAAGGCTAGTTTCTAGGCTTATTACATGCTGAGTTTGAATTAACACATGTCTAAAAGTTTTCAAATTGTTCCTCACTATCGTCCATGTTGACTAGTAAGGCACTCTGATTTTCACCCATTATAGGCTATGAACAGAAAGGGTTCAATTCGAGTGGAAGTATTTCGCTTGCCATTGCGGAGGTTATCACCTCACGAAGGCATAAGTACTTTACTTTCTCCTATAAAAGACGTAGCCCGGGTATAGAGCTCATGCATGAGATGCATCGTGCCATTGTGTGCAAATATATCCTAATTTATTAAGAGTAATATATACAGAAAAATAAAACATAAGAGGCATAGTAAAAGAAATGTGTGTGAATTTTTTTGCTTTTTATTTTTGATTTATTTTTTTTACACTTTTTTATTAAAAATGAAAAATAAAAATCTAAGAAATTGATGAAGACTGTTTAAATCAAAATTTGAGGATAACAAGTAGTTAATTTTGGCCTGACTCTCGAAAATAAAAGGCAGTCCCCAGTGGAGTCGCCAAGCTGTCGTAACGATTTTATGTCCGCTCGATGAATTTAGAAACGAAAATAAAAGAACGAAAAATGGAGTCGCCACCAATCTTTTTTGGCTATGTGCGATTGGCCACCTATTAAAATTTATCCTTCTAATAAGATTTTAAAATCAATTAAAATTTATTAAAAAGATAATTTCACGGTCTGTGAAACAGTTTGGGTTCCGGAGTCGGTTACGTGTGGGGAAGGATTAGCACCCCCACGACGCCTATTTAAAAATGATACCACTTAACTACGTGTTATCTTTTGATTTTGATTAAAAATAGTCTCATTCTCGGTGTTTGGAAAAATAATTTTTTTGATTTTTTTTAAAATATTGGTTTGTTTGGTTTTATTTTAAAAAACTTATTATTCAAATTTTATTCAAGAAAAATAAATTAGAACCTTTTTTTATTGAAATAATTCTCAAAATACTTTAGTAAGTTGGTAATATTAGAAGAACTTTTTCTCACATAGAGATTTCTTAGGCATCGCTTCTCAGAATACCTAAGAATCTCATATTTGGAGGTCCGAATTTACTTTTTGTAAAAATTATATCATGCATGCAATGCAAATAATAACATGATGCACACATTTTTTTATTTTTAGAAATTTTATTAATTTTTATTATTATTCTTATTTTAAAAAAATGAAGAACAGGGGAATTTTTATTGTATTGAAGATTTTCTATAAATATTCCAAATACACTGATAATATTTAAGAAAAAATCTTTTCACCTAGGGATTTTTTAAAGCATCTTTACTTAGAATACATTTGGAATCCCATCATTGGATAAAATTTTCTTTTTTCTCATTTTTATTACCTATTTTTAATTTATTATTTAATTTTATTATTATTATTCTATAAGAAAAAAAAAAGAAAATTTTTACTGTATTGAAAATTTTTTATAAATAATCCAATATACTGGTAATATTTTAAAAAATCTTCTCACCTAGAGATTTTGTAGGTATCATTACTCGGAGTACCTTTGAATCTCATCATCGGATGAAAAATTTTTTTTTCTTCCATTTTTATTAATTTTTGTATTATCATTAAGTTTATTTTTTAGTTATTTTTAAAGTTTATTTTAAAAATTAATAGAATTATATAAAAAAATTTTAATCACATATTTCATTATTTAATCTAACAAATATATATTTTAATATGCATAAATATTAATAAAATAATGTATATATAAAAAATTCAAAAAAAAAATTTTTTTACCTAAACCAAACCGGTCAACGCGCGGTTCGGTCCAACGGTTCGGTTTGGTGTCAATTTTCAGTCACGTTCAATGGTTCAGTTTCGGTTCGGGTAGGGTTCAGTGGTTAAGGTTTCGATTCAGTCGGACCGATCAGAGGCTGATGAAGGAAGCGGATCACGGGTCGAGTGCGTGGACTTCTGGTCGGGTCACTGGTTGACTAGTGGATCCTTAGGATTCAAAACGACATCGTTTTGGCCTTTAGGCCTTTATATATAATTGAAAATTTTTTTGTTCATTCTTTTTCTGTTTCAAAAAAAAAGGGGGGAGAGCTACAAAGCTTTCTTGCCGTTCGATCGTCGGACCGTCGCGTCGGTCGCGGTCGGGTCACCGGCGATGGTTGTTGTCAGTGATCGTTGATGACCGAAAAATTATCAAAATTCTTCGAAATACTCTTTTCGACCTCTTGAGTTCAGATCCACTGTCCTTTTCAGGAGAAAAAGCTCCGATCGACATAGATCGAGGTTTGAAGTTTTCTGAGTTTTTTGTTTTTTTTTTTGAAAACCCGTATGACCGCCCTCTTTTTTTGTTGCAAGAAAGCTCTAGGTGTTGGGGTTCCTCGCCGAACAGTGAGGACTATGTTATTATTTTTTTTGCAAGGTTCCATTTCTTCTTCTTGTTTCCCCTCTCTTTTTCTTGTTCGACCATGAGCTCTATTTATAGAGCTCCAGTAGTGAATGGCATAAGGCTTGGCATGGGGTGAAAATGTCACGCCCTGGGTGGGCGCGCCAGGCATATCAGGTGCACCAGCAGGCGAGCCAAAGGTTGAGGCCTGCAGACCAGGCGTGCTGACGGGTATCTGCACGCAAAGCCTAGCAAACGAGTTCAGAATGCCCGCCCAGCTTGCAGGCCAGCCCGTAAGACCAAGGCCTGGCATACAAGCTGCCCGCACCACATTCAGAAGGGCCCAAGGTGCTAGATACGCAAGTGAAGCTTCTGGAAGCAGGCAGGATCAGCAGGAGCATCCTGACAGATTTGGTTGACCCTGAAAATCAGGAGTTAGCATCCTGATTGATTGTAATCTGTATAATCCCATGATTTTAGCCTTTATTCTAGGGATATTGCCATTAAGTGTAGCTGCAGCCTCAACTATAAATAGAGGGCTGCTCCACCCTCATTTGTACACCATCAAACACTTCTGTTTCAGGGAATATATAGTATATTCCAGCATTCTACCTTGTTCATCCTGTTTCTCTTTAACTTGCGTAATCAACCCTTCACATTGTTCTAATGCCCGCACGCTTGTGTTTTAGGTTGACTTAGGCATCAAGGAGGAGATTCCAAGCCTAAGGTCGCACAGATTCTGAGTCTAAGGTCAGAGCCCATGGCAGTTGGTATCAGAGCCAGCCCTAAAATCGTTCGATCCATGCCAAGCACCTCGAGGGAGGTAGGCAGGGTGGCCAGCCTCCGTGATGAGGGCGTCACGAGGTTGGGTGTGAGAGAATGTCACGGACCTAAGGGGGAGTCCTGAATCCCACATCGAACATAATATGAGGGTCACTGGGGTATAAAAGGGTTCACACCACCTCTGCCTTGTGAGGCACTTTTTGTAGGACAAAACCGTGAGGTCAAGGGGGCTAGAGCGAATAATACCTCACAATGGTGTTAACCGTGGCGGTCAGGTTGATTCGGGACGTCGGAAGGGTAAATGCCCAGATCCCGGAGCCGCGCGGGTTCGGAGCTTAAGTCTCTACCCGTGGCACAAGCACGAGCCCCATGCTGCCTTTATTTGTTTCTGTCTTATTTGACAGTGAATGTAGTGGATAAGGTGCGGATAGTAGGGTAATGAGATGAGGGGTAGGGCATGGTGATAATGGTGTCAGGGAAGGCACCATTGGCATCTCCCTTTTTTTTTTATTCTGTTCTATTTTTTTTTTAATATTCACCTATAATATATATATATATATAAGATTATTAAAATGGATTTATTAACCTTATTGATTAACAATATATTCAAAAAAATTTTGGAGGTATAAGGAAAAATTTTTTCAATTTTTTTTTTTTTTAAGATGTTCATTGACACTCTACTTAAAAGCCGTACGGATCTACCTATGCATCGTTAAATCTTTTTTAGAATCATGAATATTTTATAAAATATAACATCAGTTAAGATTACAAGGTGAAAAGAATTTTATAAACAAGTGTGAGATAAAATATTATATTTTCAAATACACATGAAAATATATATGAATGAAGTTAATGGCCTAAATCTTCCATCCTAAAAAAATTTTACTTAGGTTTGTACACTTTCATAAAAAAGCATCAAGGCTTCATTTTAATGCCTATCTTTATTAAGATTACAGTAGCATTAAGCGAAAGGAATGAATTATATATGAGGTTTTAGGTTCTAAATAATCAGAAGCTGCGTGTCCAACACTTCAAATACGTTGAAATGCGATGCGATAAAAAGCCTTTATTAGAAATGCATCAGCAAAATAAAATTGAAATTAAATAACCAACAGAAAGTAAATCTTATTTCATATTTTATGTGACAAAATCCCAAATATTTTGGGATGGAAAAGAAAATAAAAAAAATTAGATTGAATAAAATTGAATTTAAGTACAAAAGTTAGAATGAAATTTTAAAATGGAATTGATCTTAAAATTCTTATATATGTCTTTGATTTTTTTTGTGATTATTAAAATTTGAGGTTTGATATGAAAATTTTAAATTTTAATATCATTGAATTAATTAATCAATAATAAATTTTTCATAAATTAAATATTACCATATTGTATATGTAATCCCTAGGCTGCATGATTCACAAGCTCTGTTTTTGAAGAAAATTTTGAAGAAAATATTTTTTCTGTTGTTTGAAATGAAAAAAAATTAAAAAAATTATTTTAAAGGATAATACAAAGGAGGGTTTGCACACTTAATCTTAACATGAAAGACAAAAAAAGGCTATTATGAATACAGTTTGCAATAACTTTTTTTCACTGTTATTTTTTTAAAATTAAAGCAAACAGAAGAAATTGGAGAGGAAATTTCAAAGAATCAACATCATCTTTTCCTCAAAAAGTTGATAAATCACATCAAATAATAAAACATGATACAACGAAGTCCATTAAAAGATAAGGTTCCTCAAAATTAAAAGGTTAATGGAAGCCAGAGAGCCGTTCTTCAATCAAGATCAGTAATATGCTTTTCTATTTGCTGCAACTTGTCGATGGAAAGCGACGTGCCACCAACTTCTCTTTGAAAATATGTAAATACGACGAAACATCATCATTCATTGTAAGTTCTTTTACACTTTATAAAAAGTGTAATAATTAAATAATATTAATTTTTTTATCTTTTTATTTTTTTTTCAATTTTTTATCGTTCCATTTGACTCTGCTCGTCCGTAGCATAAATCACATCAGTACATTGGATTCCTTGTCTGTTTCCGGTCTCCAACAAAGCCTTTTAAAATCTTTTACGAGTACTTTGTGAATTAATGTACCAATTGAAGTACTTTTATGATTTATTTTGGCTATTTGGTTTCTCTCGAGCCAGGAGAATGAACACAAAGTTTTGCATAAATGATGACGAAGGGAGTCTCGTTTGGTGGAACTTACAACTAAATAAAGGCACAAATATATATATATATATATACATACAAAAAATTCAATCATAAAAAAAAAAAACCTTTCAAATATAATATTGGTAAAAAGTGAAATGTCTGATGATATCAATAAAGTACCAGTTTCATTTATAAAACAGTTATGTGACAAATGTGAGTCGTAATTATAAAAAAGATTGATAAAAGTTTCACAGAAGAATACCCTTTCACTATCTAACTTCGGCAAAAAATTTGCAGGACCCTTAGGTATAATCTTCACAAAAACTTAAAAATTAATATTCTTTGAAAAGTAATTAACTCTTCAATTTCAACACTTTTTATCTAGCTTAGGCATGAGGTAGATATACAGTCATGGATTCAACATTTTTTTTATATTAACCTATAATATATATATATATATATATATATAATGGGGTCCACAAGTGTTGCTTAGAGTGGTTGAAAGTAATGCAGGTGGGAGCCCCGCGCACATGGGATGGGGCTTAGTGTCTTTGACTGTTATAGGCAGAGAAGGATGATGCACATGGATTTTGACGGGGGAAGGATAAAGTGGATGCACATGAGAAGAAAAGATGGGGAGGAAAAATGGAAAAGTTGGCCGGCCATTATTCTTTGTTCCCTTAAATTTTTTTGCTCTCTTCACTTTTTTATTTAATAAACGAAATAAATTTATATAATAATGTATTCAATAAAATAATAAACATGGTCAATAAGTTTGGACATTTAAAATTGTAAATAAAATTCAAAGATTCATTTTGATCCATTTAGATAAAATTTGATATTTATAACTATTTTTTTATATATTATTGAATATTAGTAATAACATAAAAATAAAAAACAATAATTTTATTCGGATGAACCAGCGAACCAATTGACCTCTTCTTACTCGAATAGAAACATCATCAAACGAAACAAAACACAACCGAACATAAACAAATGAAAAAGTGTTTTTTTTTTTAATTTTTTGTTTTATTTAAAATAAATTTAAAATCTTCAATAAAAACTCAGTAATTTTGAAAATTTTATATGAGATCTTTCAACGAAAAATTCAATATCTTTTAAATTTTCATTTTAAAAATTTAGTTGCAAAAGTTCGACGACTTACATAAAAATTCAAATACAATATTGATAAGACGTGAAGTGTCTGATGGTACAATGAAATGTGGGAGTGTTGGTGCAACAACAGATAGATGCTTCGTAAATTACACAGCATGCCCTTTATTCTGCAACAGTAAAGTGCCAGTTCTGCTTATAAAGCAGTTATGTGATAAATATGAGACATTGCTATAAAGAAGACTAATTAAGTTTCGCAGAAGGATACCCCCTCACTATCTGACTTCAGCAAAAAGATTTGCAGGAACTTTAGCTGTAATCTTCACAAAAGCATAGAAATTAACATTCTTTGGAAAGCAATTGGCTCTTCAGTTTCAGCACTTTTTATCCAGCATTCGCACGAGACAGATATACAATAATGGATCCAAGATTTTTTTTTTCTTACATTCACCTATAATATATATATATATATATAAGATTATCAAAACAGATTTATTAATTTTATTAATAAAAATATATTCAGAAAAATTTAGAGATATAAGGAAAAAAAATTTTCAAAAAATTGTTTATTTTTTTTTATTTTTGAAAATATTTATTGACGCTTTACTCCAAAGACGTGTGATTTACCTATGCATCGTTAATTTTATTTAAAATTATGAGTTTTCTATAAAATATAACATCGGTTAAAATTACAAAGTGAAAAGAATGCTATAAACAAATGTAAGATAAATATTATATTTTCAAAATACACATGAAAATGTATATGATTGAGGTTACTTCTGATTTAGTAGCCTAAATCTTCCATCCTAGAAATATTTTACATTGGTTTGTACTCTTTTATAAGGAAGCATAAAAGCTTCATTTTAAGGCCCAGAATACATCAGCGTTAAGCAAAAGGAATGAATTATAAATATGAGGTTTTGGGTTCTAAATAATCAGAAGCAGCATGTCCAGCATATCAAATAAGTTGAAAAACGATGTGGTAAAAAGCCTTTATTAGAAATCCAAAGCTTCAAAGGCTAGTCCAGTACAGCATCTACAAAGATAATCTTTGCTCACAAATGAGGAAGAGCGTAAGACTTTATGAGTTAATGTTGCCTATTGAAGCGCGCCCTCCGTGCAAGGTAGCCATGGTATTGAGAATTATTTATAGGATCACAAGATAATCTTCTTGTGATGGGAACTTACAACCAAACAAATGCAGTTGACTCGTAAAACAGAGTTCTAAGCTAATTATTCCAAACTGCAGTAATCTACCAAGAAACAAATAGCGAAAATGCAAGTCGTGCAAAGGAAAGAGTTGGTGTGAAGGGGAATAGTTTTTCTGGCACCATGGCATAATGGACATTGTTGCCCATTTCCTGCAATTACAAAGTGCCAGAACCATCTATCAAGCGGTTGTGACAATATAAGGCATGGCTAAAGCAGGCAAATGAAGTTTTTCCAAAGAACAACCTCTTACCATCCTAAGGAATTTGAGCTTCAGCGTCTCACAAAAACATAGAAACATTGTCTTAATTGAACTTGGGCATCTGACAAGCAACCTTAGTCTTCCTTGGACTTGGAGATAATTCTATAAATATAACAACATCGCAACAAAGATGAAAGCAAACATTGTTAAAAGAACAGCCAACTTTGAAAGAATTCTATAAACTGGTTCTACATAACTCTTATATTTTCAACCACCTGCTAATTGGGCAGGCTCAACCCTCCAATCTATAAAAGTTTTGATTTAGTTTCTACACAAAAGAGGTTAACGTTTTAATTTCGGATATGTGATAAAATTAATATTCTGTCACATTCATCCTAGGTAGTCTTAATGTCAATGAAATGCATTTCTACATGTCTAAATGAAAATCTCCATTGAGTGACTGAAATAAATTGATGAATTACTTTTGAAAGGGATAAAATTATTTTTCAGTTACATTCTTAGACATTCTATAGCTAGTCGCATGTTATAACATAGAAGCCAGTCACGCCTGAGGAAGGTCCAACTACTCAGATCAAGGCTTTAATAGGGTAGGGAGAAGAAAAAGAAAAAAAAAAAAAGCAAAAGGATAAAAAATGTTCTGAAATAAAAAATTCAATAATCATTTAAGCCTGTTATTTCAATCAATCAAGCTTTAATAAGATAGAGAAAAATAAATAAATAAATAATTTTTAAATATTGAAAAGTATAAATTGAAGGAGGACATACCATTTGTATGAAGATTTGTTCCATGGTAGGGCTTAGATTGCCATCCCAGCATTCTTTATCTTTATCAAATTGAACTTTCTGCATATTGGGTGTAATCAACTCTCCTTGAGAGAAAATCTTCGTTTTTGAACAGTTTCTGACAATAACCTTTTCCAAGGAAGGGAATAGAAAGGTATAATTCCCGGAGCAGAAGTTTGATAGGCTTGGAAGACTACCAAGTTCTAAATACTTCAGCTGGGAGAAATGATGTCGTCCTTCACTTCATAACTTGCACAAGCTATGACTTCTGCTATCATTTGGCAATCAGTAATACACATTCTTGTAAGATGCACCATGCTTTTAGCAGTTGGGAGTGCTATTAAGGTTGTAAATCCATGGTATTTTGTACTTCCAAAGTCGTCAAGTTTTCCGAATACACAGAAGATGGCACTACGTTCTTTAATTTGCCACATCCCATCACCTCTAGAGTTATCAGGTTATAGAAAGCATCTTCAAGTGGAATTTCTTCCTTCCAGAGATGTGTTAGCTCAGGAAGTTCTGATAGACTTATTAGTTCAGTCAACCAGCGATCCTCAATTCATTTAATCTAGGGAAAGCGAAGCAAAATAAATTATACTTAGATAAAATACATGGAAGGAGTGGGAAACTAATCGTATTAAATCTTATAAAATATATTTTATGAAAGGTGAAAGCAATAGAGGCACGAAAAGCTGGCTACAAGAATATACAAGTATACTAGCACAAACACGAAAGGAGAAATCACCTTTTCATTGAAGAGGGATAAAGTATCAACCTCTAACTTGTTTTCTTCTTCCTTATGAGCAGTCTGAGGTTGATCTCCAATTAGAGAATTGGAGATTAAACTATTATTAAATTGTTTCTGGTACCAAAGTTGTGAATGTATTGAGTGTAAGGACTGCCGTATTGTTATTAATATAATAGAGCGATGCACATATTATTCTCTTCGCTAAATTTTTAGTGAGATTGAGCCATAATCAAGAAGATGGTTCAATATTTGATTAAGTTTGGGTCTGTTTGGTTCAATATTTGATTAAGTTTGGGTCTGTTTTTGATAACACCAATTAACTTTTCATCCCAAATCAGGGTCATTGGAAAATTTACATTACATGGACTATATAATTTGCTACTTATATGTATAAACTTTTTTCTAGTGTAGATTAAATCTTGTTTTTCTTTCAACAACCCCGACTAAGAACTTACACTTACAAAGAGAAATATTTGAAAAACGTGGCACAGATGAAAAAGACTGACCTTATCACTGAAAAAGGGTGCATCAGACTCATTGGAGACTCCCTTTCCGTTCCTTTTCAAATTTCTCCGGGCCTAGCTTTCCGTAAAATGTGGATGCAAATGCAAACATCTTTGGACAGTCAACTAAAACAATTTCTTTCAAAGATGGAATTTCCGGTGTATAATTCCAGAAAAAGAACTTGCCACCTTTGAACAGGACTCAACAGTTATAAGCAGGAGACAAGGGAACATAATTGTAAACGTGGCAGCCTCCTGTTACATCCATAGACTTCCAAAATCTTAAGAATTTTTAAGTCTAAAACTCCTCGAAGTTTCTCATTCCATATCTCCATTGGCTTAGAAAACTTGGAAAGTACACAATACTCCATTCCTTGAAATCCAACCTATAAAATCCAACTTATTAACTACTTATCGTAAGACAAATAAATATCATGGCCAAAAAGAAATAAAAACAGAAAAACTAAAAATACGGAGCAATTGCCAATTGCTTTCAAAATAGCACTAAGAAACAGAAATATTAATTGCAAGATCCTTAGAAAACAAATAAGATTAGAGATAAATAGATTTTGGTAAATTTATAACTTATAAGTGCCTTTTGTGTAAAGCTGTTGGATGGTGCTGTTGAGGTCACTAGGCCAAGATTTTTATCCTCTTTGTTTTTTACTTGGACTCTTCTTATCAGTGGGACATTTAGAACTCCATGACAAAAAATCTTCAATTCAGGACATTGGCTCACAATTACTTGTTCCAAAGATGGGAACTCGAATGTGTGATTGGTAGTCGATAACTCTCAATTAAAAAATTTTTTTCATTTAATGTGAAGGATTTATGCTATGAAAAGGAATAAAACTATAATTTTATTTAATGAATAGTAATTCAATTCAAACTTTTATTTTTATTTTTGATAAACAAGTAAGTATATATAATTATGTTTGAATATATATCTTGTATGATTTTATCTTTCATACACAAATACAATATTAAATAGTTGTGATTTTTGTATAATAATTAAAATTGAAAATCTCATTAGCATGTCTCTCCTAATTCTTAATTAAAAAAAAAGGCTAATGATGCATTTTATGCAATAAGAGAAATTGTAAAAGACTTAAAATTTCTACCTTTATCTTTTATGCCTTTTTTTTACCTCAAATATAAATTTTTTTTAATTTTCCTTCTAAAAAAATTCTTTCTTCTAATAGGATATCAAAATTGTTAAATACTTGACCATTGGCTTAAAATGATTATTACAAGACAACTTTGGATGGGCAATTGCGAATCTACATGTTGTAAATCCATTTCTCATGTCAAATGAGGTAGATATGAAAACTGAAGTATTTACAAAGATACAAGAACTTAGACTCCATTTAGATTCAAATGGGTGTCCGTGCAGCGTAGTTGCAACCACTTTTTAGCGTTAATGGTGTTAGCTATCCATTTGATTGCTAGTGATGTGGCAACGTGGAAGCATAGATTTCTTCTAGAACGTCTTCCTATAAATTTAGATATTTCGATGCTAATTGTTCTTGACATGAGCAAAACTAACCTAAAACAAGTTTGAAAATAGTAATTTTTATTTTGTTTTAATGAAGCAACATCATATTTATAAAACCTAAGTGTTTCATTTTTTTGTAAAAAAAACTAATAATTGTTTCTAATTTCTTTTTAATTCTCATTTCTTAATGTAAAATCATTAATCTCAATCATTCATATAACCACCGCAAAATTCTAAACTTTTTAAGACCCCTTAGCATTGAAAAATTGATGCTTAACGACTACAAAAATTGAGCTAAGTAAGGTACTGAATTTTTTTAAACCTTAAAGATTGCAAAAATCTAAAAAAACTTCCAAGTATCATTGATTCATTGGTGTCTTTCGAAAGAGCTTATTTTATCTAGTTGCTCAATGCTTGATGATGTGCCGTTGGTATATTTCAAATCTTGCAAGGTGGATTATATTCATTGCTTAAATTCCAGGTAAAAAAATGAAAAATTTGATCAAAAAGTGCAAAACCAGCAGATGGATACAATCTAGAAATAACTTTGGACATAATTGGGAGTCGGCTTGGTCTATTTACTTGAAAATTTTGGCTCCTAAAAAATAAAAATAAAAATTGACTTGAGAAAGTTGTTTTGTGTCATTGACAATCATTTTAATTTTTATATGAATTTCTTAATTAACTTAACTTAGGAAAGTGAGTTTGAAATTCAATTATTTTATTTTTTTCTCACATGATTTATTTATTAAGTTTTTTCAAAACAATCTTATTAAAATATCTAAACTATGAGCTTATACACTATAAGATGGGCGAACGCTCTTTTAATACCCTAAAAATAATAAAAAAATCAATATAATATAATAATAATTATTTTTTATAAAATACATAAATAAAAATAGCTCTCTCTTTATTTTTTCTTGTAAAACATTATCTCATTTAAAAATTTAAATAGAAAGATTTCACTGTTAAATATTTTTTATGATTAAAATCTTAAAAATTAATTAAAAATCACTTTAATGAAAATCTCATGTTACAAGTCACAATAATTAGAAAGAAAATATTTTAATTTTAGAATAAAACTATTGATATGGTATAGTTTTTTACATCTCATTGATTTTTTTTTTAAATCAATAAAATTTTTAACGTTAAAAGATGAATTTTAATAAAAGAAGCTTTTATAGCTCAATAAGTTTGAGTACGCGTTTAATACGTAGGATTTCTAGAATTTGACTCATTGATTTTGATCGCTACTATTTTTCTTAATTCATAAAAAATCGTTTTCTTTAAAACATTTACAATCTCAATCTTAATCTCCTACAACAAAACAGGCATGTAAAAAATTTTTATTTTTTTGTTCAAACGTTAACGTGCACTCTCTCTGTTTTTGTTCTTCTTCTTCATGCGAATCCCATATCCATTCCAAGAAAATGTTTCTTGCCCACCAAACTTCCCCTCCACAAATTCCATCCCAAAACTTCTAAGTTAAGGTGTATGCCCAAGAAATTCGCTGTTTCTGCTTCCCTTAACACCATAGCTGCTGCTGCCTCTGCCTCTGCCTCTGGTGCCTCTGCCTCTGCCTCTGGTGCCTCTGTCCGTGGGACTGTCTCTTCTGCTATTACCCAAGTGGTTGTTATTGCCTTTGCTATTGCCTCTGGAGCTTGTTTCTCCACCAAGGTTGATTTTTTATGGCTCTGAGTGGAGGAGCAACAAGGTGCCTTTCTGTTACTTGTTTTTGTTTTTTTTGAAGATTTTTCTTTTGTGGGTTTTTATTTGTTGGGATTTCTATCCAGTTTTGGAATCGGAATTTTTGCCTAAGTTTGTGCTTTTGTAATTTAGATAGAAATAATAGTGTTTTGTTGCATTCAATTTTAGGCAACCCACTAGGAGTTATTTTTGCAATGCTAGATTAGCGGAATACTAGATGTGTGCTTTGTTCACGACTGGCTATTAAGATCCTCCTCATAATCTCATACTACGTTATCTTTTTCGTTTTAAATTTAATTCGTGTTTTTGAGCCTGTTTGTTGGTGTATAGTTTTTTTGGATGTTCATTTCATTCTGCAGGCACTGCTTTTCAGTTTTCTAATTCTTACAATTGTGCATAAAACTACACAAACTTCTAGGCTAAAATTCCAAAAAAAGTAATTGTACCTTTCCAAATTTCCTAAATAAGCCCCTTTCCTTCTATTATTATATTTGTTTAATTGTGCTTTATTTTGATCGAAACTATTAAAATCCATTATCTTTAGTGCATTAGCGTTTACATGGCACAAACATGACAAAATAAGATCTTTCTATATGGTGATGTGGCATGCCATGCCATGGAAGCTTGTGCTACATGCCATGTAAGAACCAAACTCAGTGTCTTTCTTAGTGGAAGCTCCCTCTCTCGTACATGTATTTACATATTTTGAGCCTAAAAGACTCTGCTTTTGATCCCAAAATTATGGAATAATAGTTAAGCATAATGAAAAGGATATAGTTTTCATTAGAAACCTTGTGTTCCTCCCTATTACATCAATTATTAATTCTTGATGTTAGCTCATTAGCAAGACCACGACTATAATTTATGCTCTTTATAGTTTATAATGACAACCTACTGCTTACTTTGTCTAATCATCCATTCACTGTCTACTTCTGAATCATTTTCTTCGTGTTTTCTGCTCTCAATTTTCAAGTTAACAACGTCAATCAATGTGTGCAAGTTCTTTTACAGTGGAAGGAATAGATATGACTGGCTATCCTATATTTAACGAGGCAAAGGTTTGCCATCTCTAGTTGCTCATAACTTGCATGTAGCCCTCTTCTGCCACGAAAACACTGAATTTGTGAAGGCAGGTGCAAAAGGCTATTGCATTTGCAAAAGGAGCTCACAGTGGGCAGTTCAGGAAAACAGGAGAGCCGAATTTACCACATTGCATTTACACGGGAAGAATCTTAGCCATGTTTGTTCCCTCAAGTGGCCTACGTGTATGAAACTGTATAACTATTTTCTTGCATTGTGCTGTGTCTATATACTTTGTTCTTCTGATAATCCTTCAACAACTTACTAGTATTTTTTTTTGTGGGTGCTACTCATGTACGCCATTGCTTGCAGGGTACAATTTTTTATTCCTTCAGCATATTATGCTGTTTGACTCCTATATTGGCCTAGTGTTTTACTTTTTTAATCTGTCTCGATTATACTTGTAGACCAATACAATATGACTATTTCTATCTTTCATAGAAGTTAGTGAGCCATTCTGATAGCATGCAATTGCAAGGATAATTGCCATATGATATGGTAGGAAAACATCTTAGAGTTAAAGCAATAGACACTTTGATTCTTTAGATTGTAACTGTAGCCATTTTAATGTTTTTATGGTAATGGTTAATGGTCTGGAAACTCGGTTCATTCTTTCACTTTCTTGTAATATTATGCTGAGTCAATTGCTTTCTTTCTTCTTATTACTAAAAAAAGTAGCCCTCAAAAGTGCCAGGGTTGCTCAAAAACATGCTTCACTTTCAGTTAATTCCCTAACTAAGGCCCTAAAGTTTGGTGCAGGCTATTGACATGATGTTGATACAAGTGAAAGTTTGCTCAGCAAAGAAGCAGAGTTTGGTGATGAGGTGGTATGTTGGTAGCTGGTGTTTCTAGCTTAAGTTAGATAAATCAGGCAAAGTCTTCATTTTAATTGGTTCTGTCTGTAGATCCTCATCCTTAATCTTGTTTTTTCATTAAAAAATTTTTTGTAAGCAGAAAGCTTACTGGCATTTTATTTAACTGGTGTCATAACCCTTTAGGGAGGATGGTTTTCTTCTTTCACCTTTTCCTGCGTTAGTGATGTGCTTGGTCTAGGGAAAGCTAACTCCAGTTGTGTAATCCACAGTTGGTTGTTTGGGCATGTCTTAAAATGTAAAAGAAAAAATAAAGTAGAAAGAACAGAACAAGTAAAGAAAATAAGTTTCATATTCATGGAAATAGCATATAACTTTTTTTGTTAAATAAAATATACTTATATTGAGCTGGAAAAGGACCAGCAACTCTGCAGTTATAAGTCATCTTGCACTGAAGAATGAATTTTTGGAAAATTATTTCATTTCTGGAATTGGAGATGGTATTCACGAGAATTTCCTAGGATGTGTTATTCAACTTGTTCACCATATTCAAAACTCCAGAAAACATAAACATCACTTAGTGATGTTTATCTTCCTATTGATTTTTTTATTTCAATTTCGAACTTCAGAGAAATATCTAGAAACAACTCATGATTTAGGTTTTGAAAGTAATCCTTATTTATTTCTTTTCCCTTATTACAAAAAAAAAAAAGAAAAAAAAAAACAGAAAGGGTTTTACTTCTGATGTCTATTATGGTGTGTGTGGGAAAAATATTGTCTCAACAAGTGATGGCAATGATAGGGAAACCACAATGATGTTGCTGTCAGAAGTAGGAATTATAAATGCTTGCCCTTTCTTCTTATTGGTTTTCCTGCTATCTTAGTGTCATGTTTGCCATCTTTGGTGTTGTTACCCTTGTTAGCTTGTTTGAATGCCTGTGTATTACAATATTTTTTTTAAAATTTCAATGATCGTGCTCGAGTTTTGTATCCTCTGATAGTGATATTTAATCCCTCCCACTATATTGTATGTTGTCATGTGACTCATCTAATATATTGTTTTGTAGCCTCCACAGAGACATTGCAGGATAAATGTTAACCAGAATAGCCTTGGTTATGAAGAGGTACATGGTTAGAGAATTTGCACTACAACAAAAAAATGTAGTGTGGATGATGTAATTTAGAAACTAATTTGTAAGCTAAACAATAGGTGAAACTTCATGATTTATATGGTTACACATTACATAGGCTAAATATCAATTGAATAGTTCCTTAAGATATAACTAAATAGAATATTCAATGTATGATTAATTCTTTCTAGTGCTTGTGGTTGGGAGGTCATTTGTAATGGTTTTGAGTGCAATCTCTGACATGCAGTTAACTTTTAAATCCGTATTGTTTTGCACTTAAAATGGATTGGTCAAGATGTAATTTTAATAAGTAAAGGAAAGGGAAAACAGAACTGTAGGAAGTGCATATTGCTGGGATTGAAGTGATAGTAGTTAGAAGTCAGAGTCATATCATATAAGGGTCTTGGGAGCAATTGTGTTGATTCTTTCCTAAGGGCATGTCAAGTTCTATAGTGCAAAGCACACTTCTTTTTCTTGTGGTCATCGTCAAGATTTATCTCAATGCATATGGGTGGTGAGAATGACATGTTCTCAAAGAACTAGCTGGGTGGAAAACTGTAATATAGGGTATAGATAAATAAATTAATTAGGTTTAACTGTAAGTTTGTGAACACTGATTAGAAGCTGTTGTGTTCTAATTGAATATTCTTTTCTTTTACTTCTAAGGCAAATAATCTGCGAGTCATGCTCTTGGGAATGGTTGATGATCCATGTGTGGTGCTTATAAAGCTGGCCGACCGTCTTCACAATATGAGAACCATGTAATGCCTCTCAAAATTTATTTATTAGATTATCATATATGCAGAAAACAGAATTCTGTTTTGTCTTTCTATTTCATAGTTCATTGGATAGACAACCAAGGCTTGGCCTAGCTGTTCCCTCCATAAGAGGATCAAGGTCCAAGGTTTGGATTAACTATCCCCCTTAGACTTCCTTGAATGTATCACATAACTAATTCACTGAAATGGAAAAAATGATTAGTCCTTTTATTGAATCTTTTCAATTCTAAATTTTTAAACTCTTTAGGAATCTTGCATTATAGACACACTGTATTTATCCATCCATTGAACCTATTTATAAGGACAGATTGCTCCAGTCTTTCAAGCTCTGAGAAATTTATAACAAAATCTGCGGTGCTATAATTCTTAAAATTTATGGTTCAATGGTTTGAAGGTTAATCTTTATGGTATTGATGTGTGAATTGCACTCAAAGGTGTGATCATTCTTTACAGTTATGCCCTGCCTCAAGCTAAGGCTCTGGCTGTTGCACAAGAAACCTTACTTTTTTGGTGTTCCCTAGCTTCTAGATTGGGTCTGTGGGCACTGAAAGCAGAGCTGGAAGATCTTTGCTTCACCGTTCTTCAGGTAAAGGAGTGTGTTTCATTATGCATCCGTTTTCAGGCCATATTAATATTAAATCTCATTCATCTTCTTCATGTCATGGTTACTGTTTAGAACTCAATGTATGAAGAAGCATTTTACCGTGGCCTTGCTTTTAGTTTACCATTTACATAACAATAATTAAAATTAATCAACATGCTGTATTAAATTTCAGGGCATGTAATTATTTCTCCTTATCTTCAAGTTGTAATTTTTTTATGAACAAAAAATAATTGAATTAAGTTTGATAATATATTATAAAGATTAAGATTAGTATAATGTGCAAGATAATTTATTTATACTTTTGAAAGATTAGAAACAACTATTAGATATGGAGGTGAGACAATCTTACATAGATATAAACCAAGAGCTTTGTTGAAGGAATTTAATATTATAGGAATCTTTACTAGAGGGATTATCAAAGAAAGAATGATACTTTCCAGTTGCGAGTGAGTAGAAGCAAAACGAGCCATTTTTATCCCAAAAGTTTGGACCATAAATTTTGTTACTGGTTCCTCTCACGGCAGCCGTTTTGGAGAAGGATGCACCTTTACTGACGAACAACATGTTCCTTCCCAAACTTCGAACTGGTTCCCATGTCTTACTTGTCAGGTTCAACTTTAAAACATGAATCTTCTGATCGTCCTTTGTAATGAGAATGGCTAACAATTCTTCTTCGTTTTCAACTAGATATGCTTGAACAATTGACTTGATACGGCGTGATGGAAAAGTTATTTTGTAGGTATCCCAACTATTTTCTATGTTTTTCAGATCAAATACTCCCAAGTTTCCCTTGGCATCCAAACAATAATATAATTCTCTGTATAAAATTGGATTGCAAACAGATAATCGAAACTTTACGTGACATGGAAAATTATGCATTTCCCAAGAATCTTCTCCTAGTTTATGGACAAAAATGGAGACTAAATAAAATCGTCCCTCGATTCCGAGAACCAAACAATCTGGGGAAGGTGGAGAAGTAAAGAACATCGAATGCACCCATTCTAGGGGAGGCAGCTCAGGAAGTTCAATAATTTCTTTTGTCAAAGGATTGAAGAGAAATGGATGCACCTCATCTCTAGTCATTAGTAGCCAACCATACTTTGAAAAGCGGATTTCAGCACCTAATACTTCTGCTGAAAGGTCCAACTCGCAAGTGTAATTATGTATGGGGTGAAAAAATTGGCCTCTGTCAATATTGCTTTTGAGGATTCGGAACAACCATGGAAATGCATGATCGAATGGAGAAGGAAGTGGACGTGGTGGAGTAATGGGGATTGATCGCCATGTTTTGCAAATTGCATAGAAAATCGCTTTATCCCCTGCAAAGAGATTTGATGATACCAAACTTAAAAGCTCTGGTGGAAGATTGCTCCACACATCCTGATCTTCGTCCACTTGATGCTTTTCGGATGGTATCAAATCTTTGTTTTCCATAGTTGCTGTGGCATTTACAAAAAAGTTAACCAAAAATTTTATTAAAATATAAATTCATACATATCTTAAGAAAAATCTAAAAATTCATTTAATATTTAATTTGCAAGACATACGAAATATAGTTCTTTTTACTATAAATTCCAAATTTAATTTGTTTTATATTAAAAATTTTCACAAATTTTCAAATATTTAACAGGCACTGTACAAAAAAAGCACCTAAAATTCCTGTGCTAGATAAAGAATCAACAATCAAGGCAAGTCGTTCCGAGACATTAGGTTAAGCCTTTCACCACCTATCAATGTTATCTCCACTAATTAATGGTTTTACCAATTAATGTTATCACCACATGTTTTTACTTTTTTTTTTTTTGAAATTCCAATAGCAAAGAAAAAGAAAAATAAATGTCTTGATGGGCACCATTAGAAGATCACTAGATTTCGTCTTTGTTAATAAATTATAATATAAACCCAGGCGATGAATCTAAAATAAAGAAAGAAACCAGTTAGCTAAATTTCTACTTAGTGCGAACAAAGGCGAAGAGGATAGATCGAGAGGTTGCCCTTTAACGAAACAAACCACTGAAGACTGTTTCTTGACAAAAGGAACATCAAAGATGTTACATGCCAACAGTGAGTTAACATATGCAGACGCGAACAACCTCCCGAAGCAGATCTTCATTACATCAAATAGAAATAATAGAGGCCACCTATCTGTGGCAGCTGTTGATTTCAACTCTCCTTCTCTTTCTCTCTTGAACAAAACAAATAGGTAATGAATGTGGCAAACAGAAACAAGTTTGCTTATTGAATTTCTCCAAATCAAAAAGTCCTGTTCCATTATCTCAGAATTCTATTCCCTTCATATCTCTCTTGTATCAATAGTTAGCTAAATTTTCACTTAGTCAAGGTAATGAAGGCTATCTCAATTAAATTTGCATAATTAGTATCTCGATTTAGTTTTTTTTGTTACAAGGAAAGAAAAAATTGAGAAATTAACAAAAAAAACCCTAAACCCAAAACTATATCAAGCACAAACTTTTAAAGAAACATAAAAATAAGATATAAGTTTTATTTTCATCTTTTATCAATTGAGATGAAAGAAGAAAAACATTAATTCCACTTCCCAAAATTGTAAATCAAGCACAAAAAAAAAAATTAGGGTTGATTGTGATCATACCTAATAAATAAGAAGATATATAATAAATAGCTTTTCTTCTTAAAAACAGAATAACTTCAATGTCTTCTTTGCTCTCTTCATTAATTTCACTCATCAATGTAAAAAGAAAACAGTAGCATTGGGTTATGTAAGTATGTGAGGTTATTGTTGGAATTTTGACAGCTAATTAGAATTTATTTTGGATTTAAATTTTCATAAGGAAAAGTAACCCAAAGGCCAAAATTATTTCTTTCTTTAATATTCTTAATAAATGTTTTTGATTGGAATATATTTTCCGAAGGGATTTTGATTAATATCTCATATATTTTAATTTGGCTTGCAAATATTATAATACCAGTCAGATAAAAATTTTGTGTAACGTTTTGAAGTATGTAGGTATAGCAGCTAATAAAGAAGTAAGAAAGAGTAAAATAAATGTAGTACTAAATTTTTAAGGAATACAAGATACAACATTAACCAAAATATGAATGATGTTATTTAAAATTATATGACAATAACTCATTGTCATCCATCCTCTTAGTGATCCTATGGTTATCCTTTTAGTTTCCAAATCTTCGTCAGGCCGCTTGGATATGTTTGCAATGGCGCAGATCAATCAAAACAATAAAATCATCAAAAACAGAGTTTGGCAGAGTCAGATCTGCAATATAAGAGAACTTTGATTGGTTACAATAATCAAAGAGTCTCCTCTGTTTTTGTTTGTTTGTTTTTCTTTTTATCAGTCCTGTGGATACAAGTTGTGTCATAATTATGAGATTGATCCTCATTCCTTGATCTTTTAGTTTGGAGGCGGAGTTTTGATTATATTAACAAAAGTTGTAATACAATATCATGCAATACAGGTTGAAACTGGACCCACAGTTCTTGTTCATGCTGCAGTGGGATTGACGAGGTATATGATTCTGTAGAGAAAGGCACCTTCCAGGTAATGGCTGTTCTATTTCCCATACTCTTCTCTTCAACAAAGCCAAGTGATGTGATTGATTTTAATTGTGTTGAGATCTTTGTTCAAAATTAATTGGTTTCATATTGGATTTTCTTTTCCCTGATTATTTGATTTGCTATAGTCAACTAAAGTTATTGGTTCTTTGTATTAGCTTTCCTACAAATGTGAATGTGATGTTTGTTTCATGCTGTCTGATTTATGTGGCCCTTTGTTCTTTCAATTATACTTATTTTGTCTCGATTCAGTTGAGCTACTGCCCTAGGTTAACATTGCAATTTTTTTCCTGTTCCAATCTAGTATTTTATTAGTTTACTTGTTAAGTGGATAATGTTTACCATGGGCATTGAATGGACACACACCATCAAGTAATGATTCAATGGAGCCCAGAATCTATGCTATGAGAACTTCAAGTGCGAAGTGGTTTGAAAGGAAATTAGTTTCACTATTTGGGATAGATATTGAAATGGTTTAAAACTTTCCTTGAGAAATATAATCTCAAGTAAGCCTTAATTTATTACCTACTGAACCGATTATCCTCTCTTTCTTTTCCATTAAAAGAAGTTGATAATTTGATAATGGCTTAAACTTTGTGAAGTTACTTGTTTATTTGATAGTAGTAGTTAGTTCATGGAATGGCTCTAAAACGTCTTTTTCAACTGCCCTCTTTGTTAAAATTAGTTCGTTCATGCAATTCTCTTGTGCCATATTCTTGAGTTTTACATATTTTTCTATCTATTTTGGATTGGAATAGATTAATTGCTGCATCTGGGCGTTTCTTAGGGATTTTCATTGACTGAAATTTGTTGGCTGTCATTTTTGTTTACCTATTAGATTTTATAAACAGTTGTTCTTGCTGTAATTACTGTGAAAAAGTTTTGATTTCAAATGTGGTTTTTGAATCGAGTAAATCTTCATCAGCTCTTCGTAAAGTTGCCCATTCACATGTTTATGCTATTGACATGGACAGATACAGCAAAAGATGCCTTGTCGTGTTTGGTGAACTTATTTAAATAATAAAAAATGTCAGGGGTAGCAAAGGCTAACCAGTTCAAGAATTCTTTGCAGCTGAATGATTGTAGAAGATCGTCGGAGGTTAGATACTTTTCCTATTCTTTGCCAATATTAAATAGTTGAGTTCATACTCTTTTACTATGTGATTGGCTTTAGTAATTTTAACCTGGCAATATTTTGATCACTTCGGATCTGGAACTCAGGCGAATGTGAAAGGCCTGCATCTGGTCTGCTCCCCGTCCATTAATTCCTTTTAAGGTTGATGGATGGAAGACACAGAAAGGGCCTCAACCTGAGATTACTTTTTCTGCCAATCCTTTTAGAGCCAGAAGCATTGCTGGATCGAACGTGCAACATCAATTTCGCAACAGGACCGTTGCAAATAAAATAACTAAATTGAATGAAGTGTCCAACAATTCTTCCCGTTATAGCTTCATTACTCGCAACGATTCCTCTGCTGTTATGTCAAAAGGATCTAATGCTACTAATCCATCCGCTATGTTCATCGATTATGGTGAAGAAGACAAGTCCACAAAGAGAAATTCATGAAAGAAGACAAGAAGGAAGGCAAAACCTAAAAATTCATTTGTGTGATGTTGGCACCAGAGAGTCAGAAGTTTGCTAGAGTATGTCCATGGAAGTTTAGCATCCGAAATTTGTGATAACAATGACATGAACTCTGGATCACTTGCAACTTCACTAGAAATTTCACCATCCGATGGTTTGCTTAATATAACTGATTTTGCAGACAGCAGCTATGGTGTTGTTACAAGTTTTCAATCACCAAATATATACACATCTGACATTGATGAAGTGGATATGCCTGAATGTATTGTACCTTCTCAAGTTCAGAAGTTTCCTAGGGAGCATCATACAGATATCCTAGGGAGCATCATACAGATAATTCTGAAATTGGTTTACATATGGGTTTTCTTATAGATTTACACGAGAAGGATTTCTATGATATGCATGATTTCCTAGTGTTGGACTCAGTTTCTGTTGGTTCAAACAGTGAAGACGGTATCAGTGCTGGTCATATTGTTAATCCATTTAACGACAACAGCAATGAAACCTGTCAATCAGATTTACTAGGTTCCAATACCTAGAAGGGGTCCTATTGTCAAAACACATTATGTAGCATTTCGGAAACCCGTGATTTTACTGAGGGAACCAAGCAGGGTCTGGCTTGTAGCACAGCTTTCATGGGCGAATGGTTGCACAAGGCAAGAGGGGTAAGCAGTGTAAATCTATTCATGGGAGTTAAAGTACTTGCAAACTTGGACGTATAAGGAACTTGCATATTTGAATGGGAACAGAGAACAGTCATTCTGTTTGGCAAAGGGTTCAGAAGAATGTTGTAGAGAAATGCAACACTGAGTTGAATAGAACAAATCCCATTTGCTGCTCACAGTTTGATGTTACTTTAAAAGATGATCCATTGCTGAAAAGAAACTTCAAAACCAGAAAAAAGCAGACATTCCAGGAAGGAGTCTCATCCCAACAAGGTAAACTTAAATGCTTATGCAAAGACTAGCATGCCAAAAAGAGAAATATTAGATGTTTGAACTTCTCTGGATGACCATGGAGTAATTTAAAATCTTTCAAGGTCTTGTTCCCACCTTGGTTCCCAGCTTGGTTTTGAGAAGGTTCAGACCATGAAATCTAAATCAGTTAACGACTTTCAAGTTGGTCCAAGCAACATGGAACCATGTGATAATGAGATGTTCGTAAATATATTAACAAATTTGATATCAATGGACCCAACTAATAGTCAAACCAAATTACATTGCATTCACCCGTCAGCAAGGCAACAATAAAGGACCAACAAATTATTTTTTTTTTAAGTGAATCAAAGAAAACCTTATCATGATTCAATAAGAAACATACCCTCAAGAATCTCTTGAATGATATGCTAAGAAAGAATTCCAAGAAACTTTACATCAACATTAAGATAAACTCAACATAAAACATTTATACATGCTATTAACTGCTGCGAAAAAAATAGGTCAAAACTGAACCATTTTTTTTTACATTTTATTCACAAATCAATAAATCGAAAGTGCTTACAATAGTGTAATCTTTTAATAGAATATTATACTTTTAATTTTAATGATCATAGTTCAACCCTTTGTAATCTCAAATACCAGAAAAAAAAATATTAAAATTAAGTAAATACATTAATTTATTGGAATACAAGGATAAAGAAAAGTTAATTAAAAATCAACCAACCATAATTTTATTAAACTAAATAACAAATTAAAGAAAAAAAAAAGAAAGAAAACAACTACATAATAATTTTTTTTCTAAAAAGAAAAATTAAATCTTAGGAGTTATTTGTCATTGGTAACATACTCCAATAATGAGATGATTTTCGACGACTGACTATGGGACAAGGCAAAGATGTTGTAACACTTCGATCTTCCAAATCATAGACATAAAGGTTTCTATCTTCATACTGAGTATAGTAAATAGAGTTTCTTCTTATATCAGATTCTTTTGCTACTGAGTAACATGAGCCGTAACATTGATCTGTGAGGAAAATTACATTATTTCCAATGCTTTTCACTTCAATCCATTCCGATTTATAGAAATCAAACCTAAAAACTTCAAAGTATGAAGCCCATTCACACAATCTTGGAGAGTAAATCTTGCAAACAAGTAGCATCTCTCCAAAAAACTCAACCAAATAGTTTTTGCGTTGAATGGTAAAATTAAACAGTTTGGATTCTGTTTGGACAGTTAATTTTGTAAATCGAAGACTTGATCCTTCAAACTCGATTGTAAGCAAACAATATTCTGAAGAAATACAATAAATCTTTCCTCCAAATGTTGTCACACTGATCACATCACTGTCTTCTAACTTTTGTTTTGAAAATTCACAATCATCAAGAGAACAAAATATAAATTCATCCTCTACGAGATTGAAGAAAAGGATGCGACAATTTGGATCACTTGGAAGTGCCGTGAGAATGCACGTATCGAATTTCTTATTGAAAAGAGGAAGTTGAATTGTCTCCATCGAAATGAGATTTAAAAGAGAACAATCAAATGAGACAAGATCCAATAATACTAACCATCCAAAGGAAGAGCAACATGCTTGTTTATTAAGGAATGATTTTAGTGTAATACCGATATTGTGATATGCTGAAAAAGGTTTGCCTTTGATCAAACTCTCCATGACATATAACAAGCCAAGGGTAAGGTTGAGATATGCGGGGAGGAAGAGAATATGGCGGTCGTTCATTATCAACCTCAATTATTGCTTCCATGTTCATAAAACCCAACTGGCAAGGTTTGTCCACTTGTTGCTCTTTGGATGGTATCAAATCTTTGTTTTCCATACTTACTGTGACATTTACGAAAAATGAGAAATTAATTAATTTATTTATTTTTTACAAGGACAGCAAAAATTGAGAAATTAACAAAAAAGCCCTAAACCCTAAAAACCATAAACCCTAAACTCTAAACCCAAAATTATACCAAGCATAAACTTCTAAAGAAACATAAAAACGAGATATAAGTTTTGTTTTCTTCTTTTATTAATTGAGATGAAAGAAGAATAACATTAATTCCACTTCCCAACATTGTAAATCAAGCACAAAAAAAAAAAGGGTTGATAGTGATCATACCTAATAAATAAGAAGATATATAATAAATAGCTTTTCTTCTTAAAAATAGAATAGCGTCAATGTCTCCTTTGCTCTCTTAATTAATTCCACTCATCAATATAATAAAGAGCAGTAGCAGTAGGTATTATTAATATATATATATATATATATATAAGGTTATGTAAGTATGTGAGGTTATTATTGGAATTTTGACAGCTAATTAGAATTCTTTTTGGATTTAAATTTGTAATTACTGTAGAAATAAGTATAACACTTTTGTCTCTAGCTAGCTCCTCTAGTTGAAAGAGAATTCCCCTTTCCTTATCTGTCATCAACTGACTTATGAGCTACCAAGGTTAGCCTTCTATTCATAGTATTACTTTAATGTCTACTTGCGATGCTTACGTTAAATTACCTACGGTAATTTACTGAGTTATAACAATTAATTACTTGTAAATCCACGGTAATATAAGGAGTTCTAACATATATACTTTAGTTTTTGTCCGAGGCTCCAAATCCGTAGATTCAGAAGGAGCCTTTCCACCTTTGAAAGATGGGAATCAACTCACATCTGTCTTAGCTTTATTAATTGTAAGCTAAAGATATTCCTTTTCTTATTAGGATTAATATAATTATGATTAACATAACAATTACATTTATTAGTTTTTTAAATTAATTATTACATTAGAACTTTTTGAAATTAATTAATAACAGCAAAGTTTGATATTTAAAACTCCAATAAGTGAACAGCTTCTTCCAGCATTACCTGGCAGTTTATTTGAACTCTCATGGTAGAAACCTATTCAGCCAATTTCATAACATGTATAATACAAGATCCATTATTTAGAGCAAAGTCTCACTAAGTCGGAAAATTTGATGCAGTACTTTGCCAAAGAAGTATGGAGGATGCTAAAAATTCAAAGAACCACATAGATAAGAATTTACAGTGAAGAGCATGAGATACAACAATATATAACCAAGCTTCTTTGAAGCTATAAGAATTTAATAGGTGAGACGGGCAATAAAGATGTCTAATCTCCTGTCATATGAATCCCAAATTTTCTCAAACACGTGCATTGACTTATAGGGGTAGTTACAGTTTTTGAACTCTTCTTAGGTCCAACATCGCTATAGCACAGAAATACTCATACATGACTGAAATTCATAAGGAAATACAGCTTAATACAGTTAATGATCTATTTTAAACTTTTACATTGGAATTCTGGTGAAAAATTGATATTAACAAACCATCCAGATCACAAACTTTCAAATGTTCTTAAACTCACTTTAAGAGATTTAGTCAATAAGATATTAGTTCTCACAAATAATTTTCCACCTACTGTCGAGGGTGGAATATTCAAAGGTAGAAACTTATTACATATTAGCTGGGCATATATGATGCAGCATGTTATATGCATGTTTGGCCTATATTTGCAGGGCTAATGTAGATATACCATTTCTGCAATAAATCAATGAATAATTGCAAAATATTACCTGATAGCCACTGGACTTTGGGTTAACAATGAAATCATCAAATTCACCGTCAATTGGAGTCCAAAGCCTGCAGAGAAAGATGGGTGATGTGACTCATAATAGTTTCTTTTAAAAAAGAAATTCAGCATGTTTGAGAAGTATGGCTTTATGAATTCTGGTAAAATTGAGAACTTATACATTCCTATTAAATAAGGCTACCACAGGCCAAAGAAATTATCCACAAAAATAAACCTATAAAGAAAGTAAAAACATCTATTTTTGTTTCTTCTACTACACATACTTTTCTATAAAATACGATGCATCAACTAAAAGTAATTCCAAAAATCCATGCTAAAGATTGAGAAGATCTATGAAATGAACAGAAGAAACACTTTGAAATACCTGCATACAATGTTGAGAAACTGTAGCAACATTAAACTGCAGGACCATTTAGGGTTCCGTTCTTGTCTCCAAAAACTACCCTCAGTGCACATGCATCATATATTTTATTGATTCCAACATCTTTCCTTTTCATCTACAGCAAGATAAGAACAAGAACTTCATTATCAGCAGGACATTGTAAAGGCTTTCCCAACAAAATAAAGGTCAGCTTGCTTGCTTATTTTTTACTAAAAGATTTTAGAATCACATTTTAATTTTGGCTTGACTGATATTGCGTCTTCTAAAAGTCTAAGTTAAATGCTTCAAGGATACAATGCAACAAAAGGATTTTCAGTACAGAAAATCTCTTATATGGATCTGGCATGTTGATAAATTTTCAGCCGTACATTAGAATTCAAGTTCATGGTTGATTCTTAGATGTCTCTTTGAAACATGTAGTGAAATTAACTCTACTACAGCTGCAAGCTGCAGTTACAAAATAATCACTGTCGTATACCTTCACAGTACTGTTAATTATGCATGGAGACCAAGAAGAATTTTGAACAATGGCAAAGGAAGGGGCTTTGACTGCATTTGGCTCTAACAACACGCACAATTATAATATTTTACAGCTAAGAAGCTAAGCATCCAAAAGTTGATACACATACATTAATTGTTACTCATACCTTGCTGTAGATACCATACAAAGTACAAGCAGTTTAATCAGCTAGATAAAGTAACCTCCATCCCTGGAACATAACTGCAGTGCAAAAGAGGAGAGGATGAGAAAGCACCAACAAGATGTGACCAAACTAACAATAGTTGCTCTTACAAGTACAGGAGTTAAAACTAATAAATAAAACCAAAATAGTTTTAATAGAAATAAGCAGCAGCAACTGATTATAAGTGAGCAAAACATACGAAATTGATATGAACGGCTCCCTCTCAAGTGCCTCCTTGCAAAGAAGAGATGCCAGCACAATTCCAGCATCCTGCACAACCTTAAGTTTTGGTTCCATCTCTGAACTTCTTCCAAGATTATCAAGAAAATTGGTATGTTTTCTCCGATCCAATAAGATGTCAAAATGAACCACTGCATCCAAAAGATCCTGCTTATATAAAACAACTGGAACTAATTACTCAAATTTAAGGTTTCTGTTGAATACTACATTTAAAACTTGTTTATCTGCCTACTGACCCAAAAACCTCTAACCCTTTTGTTCTTCAGCATACATACTTCCAGATATGTGCACATATGTTGCCACAATTATTATTACATGGATTAAAAAAGCTGGAATTATATTTAGAGCTAATCAGTGCATCTAACTGATAGGAAATTAAGACTGTCTGGTACTCTTTTGAAAAGGAAAATTCCTCAAAACTAATCTCATTTCATAATATAATATAATATAAAATAATAAAGACTGTTTGGTACTCTCTTGAAAAGGAAAATTCCTCAAAACTAATCTCATTTCATAATATAATATAATGAGAGTAGGGGGTGGATCCTACTCAGTTATGACCTTTTTAACTTGGAATTTCTTTCATTATTGTCCTATTATTTTCAAGAAGGCTAAACCATGAAAGCCAATTTGCTTCTCGAATTTTATTTGAAGAAACAAAAGGCTTCAAAAATAGTCAAGGAAGAGCATGAACCACTTCAAAATCTGACAGAAATAACAGTAACTACAGATTGCAACCATCACATGGTATTTGACATGCCTAGTTTGGATAGAAATTCATTACACCAGAATAAAACTCTTGCACTACATTCATTGACCAAATGTCTTTTACTAAAGAATTGAAGCAAGCTATGTTGTTCAGTGGTCAATATGCACTCCTATATAATTACAATGTAAGTTAAGACATCTTCCAAGATCATGTGTTGAAGGTGCCCAATGACAGCATATTAGGTGATTTTTTTATTAACACTATCCAAGGTTCACTAGGAAGAAAACTTGTATTTAGTCTATTAAAGGAAGGCTGAAGTGACCTGTCTTCCTGAAATTTTTCATCCCTTGTTAATTTTCTGGCAGGAAGGCAGGATTTCTCAACATTATTCATTAAAACTTTCTGATATTAGCAAGTAGTCATTAAAATTGGCAAAATCCTAATACATCAAAGCAACCCTCAAACCAACCAAAAAGAATATAACTAGAATATAGACACAGCACCATTTGTCCGATATACTTACCTTTATGATATTAATATCTTCATCACTCATAGAAGCTTCATCTTCATGCGCTGAATTGTTTTCCTGTACAGAAGACCCCCTGGCTTTTGCAGATATTCGTCTGGGATATCCTCCTTTATTTCTGGGGTTCCACATTGAGGTCAGATAAGCTCGTAGCTTCCTAAATATTTGAGGCTGCACCACTGCCCTCAAAATTGAAACAAATGTGGTTACAAAATTTATTTGATATACATAATCCAAAAGGATTCACATTTTTAGAAGTTAGATGCTATAATACCTGCTGAGCAAAAGAAAAAGAAGCTATTCTATCTGTCAGAAAAGAATTTTAAGTCATGAAATTGATTACCATAACACTATGGCATACGGTTCAAACATAATCAAACTTTGTCCCTTTTTTTCTCATTCTATATCTTTGACCATCTTAAACATGCTATATGCAATATTTATATGCTTAATGGCAAATTCATCCAAAGTGTGCAGATAGCATGGACCTAAAAGTCAATGCAAATTATTGTTGTTCCTACATGAATCTAAAAGGTGATAAAAGGTATCTGATGCATAGCTATCAAGAACTTTGTAACCACAGTTTCATATAGCAAAGCCCGATTATGAACATAGAACCCATACTCTAACTGACCTTAAACCATAAGTGTTAGGAACCAGATTTTAAGTATTAATTTTTTTGGCTACATTTGCAAAAAGAGAAATATATTTCTCATTGAACAAATCAGGTGAAAATTCCACGATTGATGTCCCAATTTAAAAACTCATGCACAATGTGTGTCCCACTTTCAGATAAATTAGTTTAGCTACACAATTTAAAAAAAAAAAAAAAAAAAAAAAAAAAAAGACAAACAGAGAGAAAGAGAGCAGTTGCTCTAGCATTTAGGGATTATGAGTATAATACCACGAAAAGCTCTAATATCATATTAAACATCCAACCTAAATCCTATTGGCAATTAGTTGAGAAGACAAAATACACCCTAAACTTAACTATAATACCACTTAAAAATAACATTACCAAACTCAATGGATACAAGGTGCCTAAATGAAAAATGTGTCCCAATCAAATAGAGTTAATAAAGCTCAAACTACATGATGAATAAAGTAAATGACATATGTAGCGTAAAATCATCAAGTACAACTAATATTATTCATGATGTTATGATATATGCTATTGCAACTTCCATGACCTTGAAACACACTCCTTTACCTGAAGAACAGCAAAGCAAAGATCTTTCAGCTCTGCTTTCAGTGCCCGCAGACCCAATCTAGAAGCTAGGGAACACCAAAAAAGTAAGGTTTCTTGTGCAACAGCCTAAGCCTTAGCGAGGGGCAGGGCATAACTGTAAAGAATGATCACCCCTTTGAGTGCAGTTCATACATCAATACCATAAAGATTAACCTTCAAACCATTGAACCATAAATTTTAAGAATTATAGCACCTCGGATTTTGTTATAAATTTTTCAGAGCTTGACACACTGTGAAGTAATCTGTCCTTATACATATGTTCAATGGATGGAGAAATACAGTATGTCGATAATGCAAGATTCCTAAACGGTTTAGAAATTTAGAATTTAAAAGATACAAATAAAGGGATTAACAATTTTTTCCATTTCAATGAATAGTTATGTGATATATACAAGGAGTCCAAGGGGAGTAATGACTCCAAACCTTGGACCTTGAGCCTCTTATGGAGGGATCATAACAGCTAGGCCAAGCCTTGGTTTGTCTATCCAATGAATTAATGAAAATTAAAAACAAACAGAAATCTTGTTTTCTGCATATATTAATAATCTAATAGAATAAATTTTGAAGGCTTACATGTTCTCATGATGTAAGATAGCTGCCAGCCTTTGATAAGCGCCACACGGGATATAAAAATTCCCAAGAGCATGACTCAAGATAGTTTGCCTAAAATAATAAGAAAAGAAGGTGAATTAGAACACAGACAGCTCTAATCAGTGTTTTCACACACTTTACAACTAAACCTAATTAATTTATTTATCTATCCCCCTATATTACAGTGTCCCACCCATGCAGATCTTTGAGAAAATGTCATTCTCACCACACATATGCATTGAGATAAATCTTGAAGATGACCACAAGAACAAGAAGAGTGCTTTGAACTATAGAACTTGACATGCCCTTAGGAAAGAATCAACACAATTGCTACCAAGACCCTTATATGATATCACAGTGAACCTTCGATCCCAGCAAGATGCATTTTCTACAGTTCTGTTTTCCCTTTCCTTTACATATTAAAATAACTTCTTGACCAATCCATTTTAAGTGTAAAACAATACAGATTTAAACATTCACTGCATGTCAGAGAATGCACTCAAAACCATTACAACTTACCTCCCAACCAGTAGCACTAAAAAGAATTAATCATGCATTGAATATGCTATTTAGTTATATCATAAGGAACCATACAATTGATATTTAGCTTAGCCTATGTAATGTGTACCCATATAAATCATGAAGTTTCACCTATTGTTTAGCTTACGAATCAGTTTCTAAATTACATCAACCACACTACATTTTTTGTTGCATGTAAATTATCTAACCATGCACCTTTTCATAACCAAGGGTACTCTGGTTAACATTTATCCTGCGATGTTTCTGTAGAAACTACAAAACAATATATTAGATGAGTCACATGACAACATAAATATAGTGGGAGTGATTAAATATCACTATCAGAGGATCCAAAACTAGAGCACAATCATGAAAATGTAAAAAAATATTGTAATAAACAGGCATTCTAGCATGCTAACAAGGGTAACAACACCAAAGATGGCAAACATGACACTAAGGTAGCAAGAAAACCAATAAGAAGAAAGGGCAAGACTTTATAATTCAAACTTTCTACTTCTGACAGCAACATCATTATGGTTTCCCTATCATTGCCATCACTTTATGAGACAATATTTTCCCAGACACACCATAATAGGTATCAGAAGGAAAACCCTTTCTGTCTTTTTCTTGTTTTTAATAAGGGAAAAGAAATAAATAATGATTACTTTCAAAACCCAAATCATAAGTTGTTTCTAGATATTTCACCGTAGTTCGAAATTGAAATAAAAAAATCGATAGGAAAATAAACATGCCTTAGTGATGTTTATGTTTTCTGGAGTTTTAAATATGGTGAATGAGTTTAATTACACGTAATAGGAATTTCTCGTGAATGCCATCTCCAATTGCAGAAATGAAATAATTTTCCAAAACTTCATTCTTCAATGCAAGATGACTTATAGCTGCAGAGTTGCTGGACCTTTTCCAGCTCAATAAAAGAATATTTTATTTAAAAAAAGAAATTACATGCTATTTCCACCAACATGAAACTTATTTTCTTTACTTGTTCTGTTCTTTCTCCTTTATTTTTTTCTATTACATTTTAAAACATGCCCAAACAACCAACCGTGGATTACACAACTGGAGTTAGCTTTCCCTAGACCAAGCACATCACTAATCACTAACGCAGGAAAAGGAGAAAGAAAAAACCCATCCTCCTGAAAGGGCTACAATACCAGTTAAGTAAATTGCCGGTATGCTTTCTGCTTACAAATATTTTTTTAATGAAAAACCAAGATTTAAGGATGAGGACTCTACAGACAGAACCAATTAAAATGAAGACTTTACCTGATTTATATAACTTAATCTAGAAACACTAGCTACTGACCTGACCACCTCATCACCAAACTCTGCTTCTATGCTGAGCAAACTTTCACATATATCATCAACCAGATCATGCAGTATCCCAGCCACAACTGTGTCAATAGCTTGCACCAAACTTTAGGACCTTAGTTAGGGAATTAACTGAAAGTGAAGCAAGTTTTTGAGCAACCTTGGCACTTTTGAGGGCTACCTTTTTTGGTAATAAGAAGAAGAATGCAATTGACTGCGCATAATATTACAAGAAAGTGAATGGATTATTGATTAGACAAAGCAAGCAGCAGGTTGTCATTATAAACTATAAAGAGCATAAATTATAGTCGTGCTCTTGCTAATGAGGTAACATCAAGAATTAATAATTGATGTAAGAGGGAGGAACACAAGGTTTCTAATGAAAACTATATCCTTTTCATTATGCTTAACTATTATTCCATAATTTTGGGATCAAAACCAGAGTCTTTTAGGCTCAAAATACGTAAATACACAAGCGTGAGAGGGAGAGCTTCCACTAAGAAAGATGTTCTGAGTTTAGTTCTTACATGGCATGTTGCACAGGCTTCCATGGCATGGCATGTCACATCAACATATAGAAAGTTCTTATTTTGTCCTGTTTGTGCCATGTAAATTCTAATGTACTAAAGATAATGGATTTTAATAGTTTCCATCAAAATAAAGCACAATTAAAAAAATTAATAATAGAAGGAAAGGGGCTCATTTAGAAAACTTGGAAAAGTACAATTGCTTTTTTTTGGTATTTTAGCCTAAAAGCTTTTGTAGTTCTATGCACGTAAGAAATAGAAAACTGAAAAGCAGTGCCTGCAAAATAAAATGAACATCCAAAAAACCTATACACCAACAAACAGGCTTGAAAACACGAAATACATTTAAAACGAAAAAGATAACATAGTATGAGATTATGAGGAGGATCTTAATAGCCAGTCGTGAACAAAGCACACATCTAGGATTCCCCTAACCTAGAATTGCAAAAATAACTCCAAGTGGGTTGCCTAAAATTGAATGTAACAAAACATTATTTTTTCAATCTAAATTATAAGAGCACAAAATGAGGCAAAAACCGACAAAAGAAAATGATCCCAAAAAAAAAAAAGTAACAGAAAGGCACCTTGTTGCTCCTCCACTTTGGACCATAAAAAGTCAACCTTAGTGAAGAGACAAGCTCCAGAGGCAATAGCAAAGGCAATAACAGCCACTTGGGAAATGGCAGAAATGACTGTCCCATGGACAGTGGCACCAGAGCCAGAGGCAGCAGCAGCAGCGGCAGCAGCCATGGTGTTACGGGAAGCAGAAACAGTGAATTTCTTGGGCATACACCTCAACTTAGAAGCAGTTTTGGGATGGAATTTGTGGAGAAAAAGAGGGGAAGTTTGGTGGGCAAGAATCATTTTCTTGGAATGGATATGGGATTGGCATGAAGAAGAAGAAGAATAGAGTGCACGTTAAGGATTAAACAAAAAAATATATATCAAATGTTTTACATGGTTCTTTTGTTGTTGGGGGTAAAATTGAGATTGTAAATGATTTAAAGAAAAAGACTTATTGAATTAAAAAAAACAGTATCGATCAAAATTAATGAGTTAAATTCAAGACATTTCACTTATTAAATGCGTGCAGTAACTAATTGATCTATATGAGCTTCTTTTATTAAAATTTCTCTTTGTTGTTAAAATTTTTATTAATTTAAAAAAATTAATGAGATATAAAAATTTGTACCAAAATTAAAATATTTTCTCCTTAACCATTGGCACTTGTAACATGAGATTTTTACTAAAGTAATTTTTAATTAATTTTTAAAATTTTATTCATAAAACATATTTTACAGTGATATATTTCTTTTCAAACTTTTTAATGAGATGATGTTTTATAAGATAAAAAAAAGAGAATTATATTCATTTATGCACTTTATAAAAAAATAACAACATAGTATGTTTTATTGGTTTTTTATTATTTTTTTTGGTATTGAAATGCAGTTTCCTATCATATATAGTGTATAGGGAGGTAGTTTCAATATTTCAACATCGATATTAAAAAACTTAATAAGTAAATCATTTGATAAAAAATAAAAACAACAAATTAAAAGATATTTTTTGAAAGAAAATTTTATCAATATATTAGAGAATATTTTTTAAAATAAATTATTTTTTTTAAATTAAATTTTAAATCTCCGATAGTAGAACTATTAAAAGCATTGTAAATAGTAATATTGAAGTAAATCTTAAGTGAGAGGATCTTTTCTAAATTTTACCAATATATTAAAAATTTTGAATGAAAATTTTTTTATACCAAAGTTCTAAACCTCATTTTCATAAATAAAAGTTTTTATAAGAAAATCAAAAGAATCCGATAATGGAAGCTTTTCAAAGTAAGACATTAATCTTCATGAATACTTTTAAGGTAAGAGAATTATCTTAAATTGCTATCAAACATTGTAATAATTTTATGATTACTTTGCAATATTAAATATTTTGATAAATCATAAATATAGTTAAGACTTGGATAATTTGAAATTAAATTAGAACCATTTTTTGGATGGACGTTGTAAGGGTGTTATAACATTTTTCATACGTAATCGTACTATCGAACCTAAAATATGGTTTCGTAGACTAGACTCTGTTATTTAAAGATATCTAAGTTAATCTTGGGACTCCTTTTTAAATGAAACAGATTTAGTTAAGTGGCCAATCACACCTAAATAAAATAAGATTGGTGACGATTTCTTTAATTTATGTCTAGAGATAAGTCTACGGACTTATACGTTACGATAATTTGACGACTCCACTGACGAAATCGAGAGTCAGGCCAATAAATAATTTCTTGTTATCCAAGCCTTACCTAATAAATTTAAGATTTTTTTCCTTATTTGTATTTTATTTATTTTTTTATTTATTCATTGTATATATTTATCATTCACATACACATGCATAACATGAGCTCTACACTGAGTTCTATCCCTTAAGAGGGAATAAAGTACCTATGTCTTTGTGAGATTTCGTGTTTTCGCATGAGCAAGTGAAAAACTCCCACTCAAATTGAATCATTTCCACTTGTAGCCTATAATTAGTGAAAATTAGGGTGCCTTACTAGTCTATAATAGACAATGATGTAAGAAATAATTTGAGAACCCTTAGATTGTCAAATCTTTGAACCTAGTATGTAAATAAATCTTAAGGGTTCGAACATAAGTTAGAGTCATGCCATCCCTTATGTTAGAAAATCCTAAATAGGACATATGATGGGACATTTATTCTGTATGTAAATTTATATATTTTCTTTGTATTTGCATGCTAACCCTTTATGTTGTTTTTTGTGTATATTATTCTTTGTATATATCATGTTTGTTAACCCTTTTCTTTTATTATATATGTATGCATTTACATCATTAATTCTTCCTTATTGAATTCATGCATTTTTGTATTCAACCTCATGTATAATTGGATAGTTCCATAAACATCACTCTAAATATGTACCCTAATTATGGTAAATCAAGATTCAAAGATAGCTTAACTAACTCACCACCAGTATAACACCTGAGTTAATGGAGTAAGAAAATGCAAGCTGCATTGAGAACTTAGCAAAGGCTCAATAAGAAATCAAAAGGGAGTTGAACAAAATCCTTGAAGAATTAGCCAAGTTGAATAAAAGAAAAACTATAGAAAAAGATGCTAAACCTAATAACCATCCGTTGCACGATATTATTGATCCTCTGTATCCTGTCCACTTAAGGCATTTTATCATAACAATTCATATTTCTTACAAGGTTTACTTATATAAGAATGCCATATGCATAAATTTAAGGGCAATTTTAAAGTTTTGCTAATCCTATCTTTATTGAAAAGGTAGTAGAGCTAGTCTCGATCCTTAACTTAGATGACCTTAAACAGAATGAGAAGTTGAAATTGAAGGTTGTTGAAAGTATGAAAGATTCTAAAATTGATTACATGATGAACAATCACGATGAAAGACTGTGAGCTATGAAAGGCATTGATTTTTATGATTTTATAGATGTCGCTGGGCTTTATCTAGTACCAAATGTGATGGTACCTCTAAAGTTTAAAGTACTTAACTTTGAGAAATTTGATGGTACCAAATATCTAATCAAGCATGTTACGATGTACTATCATAAAATGATAGCCTACGTTAGTAATGAGAGGTTATTCATACATATATTCTAAGATAGTTTAACTAGGTCTGTTGTAAGGTGATATGTTTAGTTGGACAAGATTCGTACTTGATCGTAGAAGCATTTGACTCGCTCCTTCATCAATCAATATCGTCATATTATAAATATGGCTCATGATCTTTTTTTTTTTACAAAGCACAGAGAAAAATGTAATAGAGTTTTCCAAAAAGTACACCTACCGGTGAAGGGATATGGCTTTTCAAGTTCAACCTCCTCTAACTGAGAAGGCAATGATAGTACTATTTGTTAACTCTTTGAAAGCACCATATTATAAGAAGATGACAGGGAATGCAATAAAAAGTTTTACTAATATGGTGATCTCAAAAAAATTATTAAAAATATCATCAAGAGTGATAAGTTTGAGGAAAGAGAAGCTAGCAGCATTAAGAAAAGTGAGATGCCTAAGAAAAAAGAAGATAAAGCCCAAGCAATGAGTTTTGAAAGGCAACAATTCAAAGGTTATACTCCATATCTACCACCTATTTATTTTGCTTACTATTCTTCAATCAATAATATTGCACAACTTTTTACCAGCCTCATTACCCAATCATGAATAACATCTACCCAAGCTTTTATCAACTAGCCTTTCAAGCACCTGCATATGGGCCTAATCTTATCACTACATCAATTTCAAAACTTAATAGTCAAGTAAGTGATTTGGGGAGATCCAAAGGCAACTAAAAGAGAGCATGCATTGATTTTATCTTTATAACCTATACTAAATAATTTCCAAATTTGGACAAAAATACTTAGTATCCCCAATTCTTTTAAAATCATTAAAGCTACCTTATCCCAAATGGTACAATGTTAATGTCATAAGTGATTATCATAATATGAATGTGGGTTACTCTATAGAAACTTGCCCTGCTTTCAAGTATAAAATACAAAGTTTGATTCGAACAATCCCTATGAGCTTTAATGAATCATGAGAACTGAATGTTTACAAAGGCCCTTTTCCTGATCACCCAGGGGTATAATTTTAGAAAAGCTTATTGAAACTCGTTGTCTTTTTAGGATTTTTTTAAAATGATGGACTTCTTTTTATTATACTTGAATTTCATTTTATTTTTCATCGTTTTAATAAAAGTGGCAGATATGATGCATTTTCATGACTTTTTTTTTGTGTGAATCGTCATTATAAACTATTTCTTTTTCATATCTTTTCCCTTGTTCATTATTTGATACCAAATAATGAATGTTCACATAGTCATAAGAATAATTCAAGATTTGGTTTTTTAAAATATCATTCATGATGATGATATGATTGATAAATTGAGGTTATTGATTTATTGGGACTGTTGAATAAAAAAAGATAAATTTGGTGAAGAATTTCATTTATTGAGAGGTGAAAGTGATGCAATACATGATTTTTGAAATAATTTATTCTTTACCTTTCACAAAAAGAATAAAATTATCCTTTGCTTCCCTATTTAAGCTTGTTAAAATTTTCTTTCAAGGAACCTTAACCAAGGATCATCCCACATTAGAAGCAAAGTTTAAGAAGCTTGAAAAGTTAAGATCCTTAATGATTTTAGAGACAAAACCCTTTTATGCTCATCTTTCTAAAAAAATGATAAAAAGCACCTCAAAAAAAAGATGAGAAAAAAGCAAAGAAGCAAAAAAAAAAAAAAAGAAGAGGGAACAAGAAAAAGAAATTAAAAGGGTAAAATATTAAAATGCTCTACATGGAAAGAAATGATCATTTGTTTGGTCACTCTTAAAATACATTTTAGGCTTATTTTATCAATTTCTTTCTTGACCCTTTACTTTTACCTACGTCTCTGAAAAGTTTATTTTAATTGAATATGAATACTCGAATTGGCGAATTATGAATTGAATTAATGTAGATTTTCCATTAGATTGTTTAGGATTTTGATAAGAAGAAAAGATAAAAAAAAAAAAACTTAAAATGAAAACAAGAAATGGTAGTTTAAGTAAAGAAAAAAAAAACTCAAGAAAACAGCTTTGTTAAAGGATTCCAAGAATATGGATGATGATTGGTTCAAAGATTGAGAATATTGATGGAATGTATTTTTGAGAAAAAACTTTAGGTTAGAGTTCAAGATCCTCTGAACAATCATTATTTTGGATATTCATATCCCATTTAAATAGCCATAATATTTTGCTTTGTTTTTTATTAGATTTCCTTTTGATAATAAATACTCATTTTTCTTTTTTTTTTTTATGAAGTTTGCATCCTCTGAATGAATTGAGAAAATGTATCATATTTATTATAAATTAGAATGATGATAAATAAGTGAATAATAATGTCTGTAAAATATTTTTTTTTCATTCTTTGGAAAGAAATCTCAAATGACAAAAGTGGAAGAAGCTTGACAAAATGATTTGAAAAGGACGAATGAGGTAACCCAGTAATTAATACAAATGATGAATTGATCAACATAATCTGTAAGTTGTGACTAGATGAGAAAATGACATAGATCAGTTGATAAAATTTATTTTGAAATTATTAATGTTGGGAAACTAAGAAGGAATATATGAAATGGTGAAGTCTTAAGAATCTTTTTACCATAATTGGAATTTCATGGCATTGATTTAGTGATATTTGCATTACATTTATTGTGTTTACATTGTATTTAAATATTTGATAATTACATTTGCATCATGCTTGGGGCATGCATTTGTATTTTATAGAAAACATTTGAATTATAGTATGACATTTCTATCATTGTTTAAGACATGCATTTGCATCATTTGATGAGAATCTAGATTGTTACATTTACAACATGTAGAAAACATTTGCATTAACATTTATTGCATGCAAAATTTGACTCTGATTGGAGATAATTTTTTATTTTTGAATCTTTGAAAGAGAAAGATCTTTCATGATAAGATTTTTTTTTTTTTTACAAAGAAAATTTTTTAGACTTTTTAAATATATACCTTTTGTTTAAAAAAGCATTTCAAATAAGAATCTTTGAAATTATAGATGCTAAAATTTTTTTTCAAATAAGAATCTTAAGGTGTGACGCCACAAAAATTTTTTTTTTTAAAAAAAAAACCTTTTCGAACTTTGGTTGTGAATCTTTAATTTTTTGAATGTGAATCTTTGAAATCATTGGATGTGAGTTTCTAATTTTCTTTGAAATCTTTGGATGTAAATCCTTAAATTTTTTGAATAAAAATCTTTAACTTTTAAATGTGAATTTCTAAAATTTTTTTAATGTGAAATTTTGAAATTTTGGATATGAATTTTTAAATTTTTAAAGGGAAAATCTTTAGCTTTTGGATGTGAAACCCTAAACCTTGCAAATGAGAATCTTTGAATTCTAACTATGAACCTTGAAATCTTTTATGTAAATCCATGAATTTTTTTATGAAATTTTAAATCTTTTGAATGTTAATCTTTGAATTTTATTTGTGAAATACAGTTTATGAATCCTTACAAATTTGAAATTCTTGCGAATATGAAGTTTTTATGAATCTTTCATCTGAAGTTCTTGAAAACCTAAAAGTTTTGTGATTTTTTTATTTCTTGCGAATCTTAAATTCTTGTGAATTTGAAATCCTCGCGAATCTATCAATTCTTGTTAATTTGAAACTCTTACGAATTCTTGTGAACCTAAATCTTTTGAGAATTTTTGTAACTCTTGTGAAACTTAAATTCTTGCAAGCCTTAAATTCTTGTGAGCTTTAGCAAGCCTTAAATTCTTGTGAGTCTTAAATTCTTATGAAATTGAAATTCTTGTGAAACTTGGGCTCAATTGGGAAGCTTTAAGCCCAATAAAAAAATTTTCAATTTTAATTTGATTGGATTTTATTTATTTATTTATTTATTTATTTTAATTTTATCTATTTTTTTTTAAAAGTCAAAAGTCAAAGAAAAGTAAAAAAAAAACGAGAAATAAGAAAATGAGTGATTTTAGCTTGATTCATACAAACCTTGTAAAAGAGAAAATTTAAAATCAAATACAGATTATAAAATGCAATAAAATCATAATCAATTTAACTTATTTTCCAAATTAAAGGGATTCAATTTCTATAAATAAATAAAAACCACACACAAAGAGGTGCAAGAAAAAAAAATAAAATTTCAAAAATTTTAGGTTTCTATTTTTTTAATTTTGAAAAGGAATTATTCAAGCAAATTTTGAGTTTTTTTTTGGGTTCTATGGTTTTATTCTGTTTTGAGTTTGATTTGATTTGCTTTTGGGTTTTTTAAATTTGGGTTTTAATTTTTAAGTTTGATTTCATATTCTATTAAGTTTCTAGGATTTTTTATGGGGTTTTCTGTTGGTTTTTGATTCTAGGATTTCTATCAAGTTTTCAAGAATTTGAAAACTTTTTTGGGTTTTTTTTAGATATAGGATAAATTTTCTAGTTAAAACTTAAAATTTTAGCATGGACTCAATGACCTGCATGAAGATCCACACTTCAAGCCCATAATTTTATCATTAAAAACACATTTCCTACCAAGTTAATAACAGCTTAAATAAAAGAAAACATGCCATCTTCAGAAGCTAAGATAAAAAATCCCATTATTGACAATCATGAGTTGTCTACCATTGGCAACATACTCCAATAATGAGATGATTCTTGATGATTGACAATGAGGCAAGGTAAATATGTTGTAACATTTTGATCTTTCAAGTCATAGATATAAAGGTCTCTATCTTCACATTGAGTATAGTAAATAGAGTTTCTCTTTATATTAGATTCTTTAGCTACTAGGCACCATGAGTTGTAACATTTATTTATGAGAAAATTTGTATTATTTCCAACATTTTTCACCTCAACCCATTCCCTTTCACAAAAATCAAACCCAAAATCTTCAAAATATAAAACTCATTGTCACAATGTTGGAGAGTAAATCTTGCAAACAAGCAACATCTCTTCAAACATTCAAACCAATATGTTTTGTGTTGAATGGTAAAGTTAAACAATTTTGATTCTTTTTTATAGTCAATTTTATAAATCGAAGACTTATCCTTTAAACCAAATTATAAGCAAAAAATATTTTGAAGAAATGCCATAGTTTTTTGTCCAAATGTTATCATACTGATCACAAATATCGTGTTTCAACTTTTGTTTTGAAAACTCACAATCATCAAAAAAATAAAATATAAATTCAACATCTACAAGATTAAAGAAAAGAATGTGGTAATTTGGATCACTTAGAGGTACTGTGAGAATGTACATGCCAAATTTCATATTGAAAGAAGGTAGTTTCATTGTCTCCATCAAAGCAAGATTTAGAAAAGAACAATCGGATAAGATAAGATTCAATAACACTAACAATCAAAAGGAAGAGCAACATATTTGTTTATGGTGCATCTCAGGAATGATTTTAGTGTAATACAGATGTTGTGATACGCTGAAGAAAGTTTGCCTTCTTCCAAACTCTTCTTAAGATATAACAAGCCAACGGTAAGGTTGAGATATGAGGAGAAAAAGAGAATACGATGATCGTTCATCATCAACCTCAGCTATTGCTTCCATGTTTACAACCCAAACTATTTTCCTATCTAAAAATATAATGTTGTATATATTAAAGCTCTTAGGTTAACTAAATTAGAAGGAAATAAAATTTAGCAAAAAAACCTAAGAAAAAAAAGTAAAGAGACTCATGTCTAATGAAAATTAAACTAGAACCAATAATATAATATTAGTAGAATGATTTAGTTTTCTTACTTGTTCACAACATACAAATCCAATTTATATCCTTTAACTTGTGAATATCTCCGATTAAAGTATCAAGTGAATAAAACTTGATATTAGCTACTAAAATCAAATCAATATTCTAAAAAAATAAAATGTGGAGCCCCTTTATCAAGTGGAGTCAATGGATAAAAATATTTAAAGTTATCTACAATAATGAAGAATTAAAGCAAGTTTACATGAAACAAGATTGGTGATAATCAACTAAGATGCATTAATCTTTAATAGTTGGTTATTAAAATAGATATAAATATTAGGTTATAGGGATTCAAATTGAAGTTTTGCTTCTTGTTTGATTAAACAAAGCTATAAAAAATAATTTCAGCATTGCAAATCAAGCAGCAGTATGCATAAAAAAACTAAGGTCGATAATGATCTTACCTAATAAGTAAAATGATATATAATAAATCACTTTTTTTCTTGAATACAAAATACCTTCAGTCTCTCCTTTGTTCCCTTAATTAATTCCACTTATCAATAAAAAAATAGAATATATATAAAAAAATATGTATGTATGTGAGGTTATTATTAGGTTTTTAGTAGCTAACTCATTAGAATTATTTTCAGATTTAGATTTGAAATTACAGTAACAATAAGTATTTATTAATTGTAATTCAAAGATACTCCTTTTTTCTATTAGGATTAATATGACTATAATTAATATTACAATTATATTTATTAGCTTTTGAATTTATTATTACATTAAAAGGATCCTATGATTTAAAAAAAAAAAAAGATGGGTGCATTTATCATTGGGTTGCATCTTTTGTCTTATTCACTATCAAAACCATGTGTTTGAATAACAAATAATCTTCTATTTTATTCTTAACTTGTTTCTATCTTCTTCAGTCCCTATTCCACTTTTATTTCTTATTTTGATAAGCACTAAAATTTAAAAAGACATAATCAAATCTTTTGACCAACTTAAACTCCTAGCCATCCCTAAACATCTATTTTGATCTCTATAGCCATCTTCCCACTTTTTTAACTTCTTTCTATCATCTTTCTCCACAACAATAAGGAAGCCAAGTAAAAATAAAAAGAAGAGATTCTTTTTATGTATATTAGCATATTTAGCATATACCATCAATAGCTACTAGTAAGAGAAAAAATATGGTTCAATATAAAAGTACTTATAATTGAAACTTATTTTAAAAATATATATAAAAAAACTTGTTGATTCTATCCTAAGAAACAATTTAAGCCTGAGCTAACAACATAAAATCTATAAGTTGTGAAGATATATAGCATTAACAGCTAATTTAGACCAACAAAAAGGCTTCATGTCTGTCATAACGTCTAGATTTGGGATCTATCGCTAGATATTGACTTTTAGGGAGTCGTCACCAATTTTTTTTATCTAGGTGCGATTGACCACCTAAGAAATCTGTTCTTTCAAGGAACACCTAAGTTTAAGGGTCCCTAAAAAAATAGGTTCAGGTCTACTAACCAAAACAGAGTTCGGGAGTTCGGTTACGTGTGAGGAAGGTTATAGCACCCTCACAACGCCCATCAAAAGATGGTACCAGCTTAAATTTGTGTTATCCAATGAGCCTTAAAATTTTATCAAGTAATTAATTATTAGAAATTATTCTCAATTGACTTTAATACTTTTAGCAAAAAATTGAGAAAATTCCCTTATCTCAAGAATATGCAAGAAAACTACTGTTTCACTTGCAGAAGCTCCATCGTCGGATTATTTAACATAAACAAAAAATAAATAAATAAATAAAGGAAGAAAAGAATGATTGTTCTTGTGCAGGGAAAATTGATACTTTCAACTTTTCTCCAAAAATATTCTTTTGAAACTTTAATTTCGAGGAAAATTGATACTTTCAACTTCTCCTCAAAATTTTATTTTTTGAAAATTCATTCTTAAGGAAAATTGATACTTTCAACTTTTCCTTAAAAAAACCTTTTTTTGAAAATTATTTTTAAGGAAAATTTATACTTTCAACTTTTTCTCAAAAAAACCTTTTTTTGAAAATTTATTTTTAAGAAAAATTGATACTTTCAACTTTTCCTCGAAAAAAAAATCTTTTTTTTTGAAAATTTATTTTTAAGGAAAATTGATACTTTCAACTTTTCCATCAAAAATATTTTTTGGATTTTTATTTAAAGAAAATAGAATAATAAAACAAAATAAAAGTGAAAATAAATAAAAAAATAATGAAAAGTAAAACAAAAATAAAAAATAAAATAAAGATAAAAGAATATTAAATAAACCTAATCTAATAAATAAATAAATAAACAAATAAAAAAAAAACCTGGAGCGACTCGAAAAATGGCTCGGTTCGGTTCTGCTCAAGAAAGAAAAACGGCTCGGAGAAGCGCCTCGGGATGTCGGCTCGGCTCAGCTTACGGCTCGAGGAGGCAGAACACGCGCGGGTCAAGAAGCGGATCGATGCTCGGATCGGGTCGGATCTTGGCAAAACACGCGGATCCTCTAGGTTATTTAACGCAAAAACGGCATTGTTTTGAGAAGGTATATAAGACTGTTTCCTTCGTTTTTCGACAGAAACCTTTTCCCCTCTCTCTCTCTTCCTTCTTTTTTCTCTCACTTTTCTCTAAAACGGTCGAAGAACTTCGATTGAATATTCACCGGATTCTGGAATTTTTCACCGAAATTTGGGTTTTTCGTCGGAAGTTCATCGAAAAGTTGATCAGTTTCTGGGAATCTTCACCGGAAACTTCAAACTTGGTCGGAATTATCGTCGAAAAATTTAACTTTCATCGAAAAAAATCACCGGAATCTGGAAAATTTCCAGAAATTTCCAGCAAAAAATTTCGCCAAAAATCGCCAAAATTTTTTTTTCAATTCCTACAGCTGTTCTAACACTTCCAAACCTTTTCTTAGCCCTCTATACGTCTTTTTTTTCTCAACCAATAGCTTCTTTGCTCACTATTTTTTTGTGTTCTGTTCTGTTCCTGAGGATCCCTTTTATAGGGATTGATTAAAAGAGTTTCTGATCAATCTCAATTCCTCTTTGGATCGAAATTCAATCATTGAATCCAACATGGACTCTTCTGATTGAATCCCAATCCAATTTCCAGCCAGATAAATAAAAAAAAATCAAATGAAAATAAATCAGATAAATCAAAAAAATTAACAGATAAATTAAAATTAAATAACAGATAATACATAATCTGATATACATAAATATTAACAGAAAAAAAAAGAAGAAAAAAAAGAATAAAGATATATACATATTAATAAATACATAAATACCTAAGATAAAAAAATAAAAGAAAAAAATATATAAATAATAATAAAAATAAAATAGAAATAAAATAAAAATGTAAAATAATAAAAATAAAATGAAGAAAAAAAGAACATAGACTTACCTATTTGGACCAGGCCCAATTAATCCGGGCCTGGACCAAATTGGGTGTCTACAGCTGCCCATCTTTACACATTTTTTGTGAAACAGAAATTGTGCAAAGACGTAGACACCCAATCAAGACTCAACTCGATCTTTTTACTTTTTATTTTTTTTTGTTTTTGATCAAAGCTCCTCTAGGCAGAGGCTCGATGATTTTAAGAAACATAAATGGCTCCTCTAATCAGAGGCTCAACAACTTTGGAAAAATAAATTGCTCCTCTAAATAGAGGCACCATGACTTTTGAAAAATAAATTGCTCCTCTAAACAGAGGCACCACGACTTTGAAAAGTAAATTGCTCTTCTAAACAAAGGCAACACGACTTTGAAAATGTAAATTGCTCATTGATGATTATGTCCAAAGGAGTTGAAAGTTGTGTTTGAGTGAATTTCAGGAGATTATGCCCAAAGGTTTTATAAATCAACCCTGATGCCAAAAGACATCCTATTTCAAGGATTAGGAACTTACCTGACAAGTTTCTTTCAATTTTAAAAATACCTTCACATCTATCTTCTCTATGTGGAATCTTAGAACACTCCTGCTTCTTGAATTTATACACTATACTTTTCTGAAAGTAGTGTATGCTATGCAATGCATATGAATTTCAATGCATGCTATGCAAATGTTGGCCAATTAATTCCTTTTCAATGTATGGTACTCAAATTTCTCAAGCTTTTTTCTTGGGCATCAAGCACTTTGATTCTTCAAAGATCCAATTACACTGCTCTTCTAAGATCGAGCTCGTGTAGCTCTTAATTGTCTCTTCCACTCACATTCTTTCTGTAAGAAATCTCTTCTCAAATTCAATGTCCTAATCAGGAACTAAACATCTTGATTCTACCTTTATTACTCTTGACGTATTCAATGCAATGTAAAAATTTTTTCATGTTGTTATTCATTCATCAATCATTATTTCAAACTCAAAAAATAAGAATGCATTTGCACATTTCTTCCATGATGGGGTATTAAGAAGAAAAAAATCTGAATGGTTGAGAAACAGTCATCAGAAAAAGACATAAAGAATGAAATAGAATGTCTCTTATTAGCAAAATGTTAGCTAATTTCAGCCAAGAGAGAATTACAAGGATAAGTATAGGACAAAGCCCAAAATGAACAATCAGATAATCATGATAACACATCTCAAAGTTTTTTCTGAAAACCCAACCCTCTGATGTATTTAACAACTTGGAACTCTTTCGAATTTACTAGTCTCCATATCAGCGGACTTTTAAATTCGATGTTGTATTCTCTTTATCTAAGCTGCCTTTTCAGGTTTTCAACTTAGACAAACCCCCTATGACTCAAATCGCCCTTTTAGGGTTTTTACCTTGAGTCCTCTTTTTTCATTCACTTTTTTCTTTTTTTTTCTTTTTTTTCTTTTTTTTTTTTTTTTTTTATTTTTTCATTTTTTTCAAGCATAGTATTTTTTCACAACATCAGAATTTATAGGATGGGGTAAATCATTTCCATCAATCTCAGTTAGTATCAGCGCTCCACCCAAAAAAGCCCGTTTCACCACATACGATCCTTCCTAATTCGGAGTCCATTTTCCTATACTATCGTGCTGGATTGGAAGAATTCTTTTGAAGACCAACTCTCCTTTTTGAAAGCAACGGGGTCGAATCTTCTTATCATGAGCCCTCATCATTCTTCTTTGATATAGCTGCCCATGGTACAGTGCAATCAATCTCTTTTCTTCTATGAAATTTAACTGCTCATAACGTTCTCGAATCCATTCAGCTTCTTCCAACTCAACTTATTTTAGAACTCTTAAGGAAGAGATCTCTACTTCCACTGGTAGTACAGCTTTCATTCCATAAACCAAAAAAAATGGGATTGCCCCAGTAGAGGTGTGAACTGACGTTCGATATACATGCAATGCAAATGGTAACTTCTCATGCCAATCTTTGTAAGTCTCGATCATTTTTTCCAAAATCCTTTTTATGTTCTTATTGGTTACCTCAACTGCCCCATTCATTTTCGGACGATATGGTGTCGAGTTATGATGCTTGATCTTGTATTGAGTACATATTTCTTGCATCATCTTACTATTTAGATTATTGGCATTGTCTGAAATAATTCTCTCTGAAAGTTCATATCTATAAATGATCTCTTTTTTTATGAACTTACAAACCACAGAGCGTGTCACACTTGCATATGATGCTGTCTCTACCCATTTTGTGAAGTAATCTATCATCACAAAAATGAATCTGTGCCCGTTAGAAGCCTTTGGGGTGATTGGACCAATGACATCCATGCCCCACATTGAGAATGGCCATAGTGGTGCTAAACATGTAAAGCAGATGGCGAAGCATGGATCTTATCAGCATATATCTGGCATTTATGGCATTTACGAGCATAGTTAATGCAATCATTCTCCATCATCAACCAGTAATATCCTGTTCTCATGATCTGTCTCGCCATTATATGTCCACTAGTATGTGCCTCATATATTCTATCATACACCTCTTCAATGATTCTCTTCACTTCAATCTTATTTACGCACCTCAATAATACTTGATCCTTACTTTTTTCGTACAGGACATCCCCATCCAGGAAAAAGCTCATAGCCAATCTTCGGATGACCCTTTTATCATTTTTTGTTACTTAAACTGGGTACTGCTGATCCTTAATATACTGTAGAATGTCATAATATCAGGGTTTTCCATCTTCTTCTCTCTCTACATTAGAGCAATAAGCTGGTATATTCTTAACATCTAACTTGATGGCTTGAATGTCGGTATTATCATTAATTCGAATCATTGTAGCCAGAGTGGCCAATACGTCAGCAATTAAATTTTTTTCTCGAGGTAAGTGGTCAAACTAGATATCTTTAAATTGTTTCATTAACTCTAGAATATACTTATGATATGAAACGAGTTTTGAATCTCTCGTTTCCCATTCTCCTTTCAACTGATATATAACTAAGGTTGAGTCTCCAAACACTTTTAGTACTTTCATTTTTTTATCTATAGCAGCTTGTAAGCTCATGACACATGTCTCATATTCAGCGATGTTATTTGTGTAATTAAAATTTAATCTTGCTGTTACAGGGCAGTATTGTTCTTCTGAAGAGATCAAAATTGCCTCAATTTCATTCCCCAAGGCATTAACAGCTCCATCAAAGTACATTCTCCAACATTTTTCTCCATGCCCCCTTCCTCTAGTTGGGAAATAGTCATTAGGTCTTCATCAGAGAATTCCAACTTCATCGACTCATATTCTTCAGTAGCACGATCTGCAAGAAATTCTGTTATAGCGCCCCCCTTTTATTGCTTTTTGGCTCACGTATATAATATCATATTTCGAGAGCATTACTTGCCATCTAGCGATTTTTTCAGATAAAGAAGGCTTCTCGAAGATATACTTAATGGGATCCAGTTTCGCTATGAGCCACGTAGTATGATAGAACATATACTGTCTGAGTCTTTTGGCAGTCCACGCTAATGCACAACACATTTTCTTTAATGAAAAATACTTGGATTCATATTCCGTCAACTTTTTACTTAGATAGTAAATAGCTCTCTCCTTTTGGCTAGCCTCGTCTTGCTGCCCCAGCACACATCCCATTAAATTTTTACATACAGTTAAGTATAAGATTAAAGATTTTCCTGGAACAGGTGGCACCAATACTTGAGGGTTTAATAAATATTGCTTAATTTTATCAAATGCCTCTTAACATTCTTCATTCCATTTCTCAGGATTATTCTTACGGAGAAGCTTAAATATGAGATCACATTTGTAAGTAAGCTGAGAGATAAATCGAGAAATGTAGTTCAATCTCCCCAGAAAACCTCAAACTTTCTTTGGTGTACTGGGAGGTGACAGATTTTGAATGGCCCGTATCTTATCAGAATCGACTTCAATTCTTCTTTCACTGACCATAAAGCCTAGCAACTTCCTTGACTTTACCCCAAAAGTGCACTTGGCTGGGTTTAATTTGAGCTGAAATTTTCTCAACCTCTCAAATAACTTTCTGAGGCTGGTGACATGATTTTCATCCTCACAAGACTTTGCAATCAGATCGTCTACATATACTTCGATCTCTTTGTGTATCATGTCTTAGAAGAGTGTTACCATGACCCTTTGATATGTTGCCCTAGCATTCTTTAACCCAAAAGGCATGACTTTGTAGCAAAAAATTTCCCACATGGTCACAAAAGTAATCTTTTTCATATCATCTGCAGCCATTTTTATCTGATTATACCCCGAGAAACCATCCATAAAGGAGAAAATCGAATGCTTAGCCGTGTTATCTACCAGTGTGTCGATATGAGGTAAAAAAAAAGTTATCCTTTGGGCTAGCCTTATTCAAGTCCCGATAGTCTACACACATTCATACTTTTTCATCTTTCTTAGGAACTGGGATTATATTGGCTACCCATTATGGATACTTAGCCACTTGTAAAAAACCTGCATCAAATTGTTTCTTTACTTCTTCTTTAATCTTCAGTAGCATTTCGGGCTTCATCCGTCTCAGTTTCTGCTAAACTGGCTTACATTCTGGCTTTAGAAGCAATCTGTGCTCCACTATCTCTGTGCTCAGCCCTGACATATCCTAGTAAGACCAAGCAAATATATCTACAAATTCTCGAAGTAGGTCTGCCAATCGTTGCCTATCTCTAAATGAAAGTGAAGTGCCCTTCTGACCTCTTTCTTATTCTCTTCATCTCTCAGATTCACTAAGTCAACTACCTCCTGATGAGGCTCAATTGACTTATTTTCTTGTTCGATCATCCTCATTAGGTCCGGATGCATAACATATTTTTCAAAATTCTTTTCATTGTCAAGTTCATCAGTGTTAATTGAATTCTCAAAGCTAACCTCTTGATTGTTATCATGATTATCTTCATGTTCATTTAAAGACTTAAAATTGAATGAAATGGGATATGTTGGCAAGATGTGCTTGGAGAGATGGAAATAATGAAGACATAAGAAGAAATGAATGAAAATGCATCCTTTCTATTTTTTATTAAAAATAATAAAAGACAAATAGCCCAAACAAAAAAGATCACCCCAATGCCTTGGACAATAGCTATTGGGATGTTACAATTACATTGTTTTAGTCTCAAAAGTCATAGGCATCTCGATAGCACTTCAATTATTCAGCTCATAATCTGGTGGACAAAGGCAAACCCACTCCTCTTGATTATGCCCCACTTCATCTTCACTTATAGCATTCACATTATGATTCGATAAAAGATTTCCACTAACATTTGGTGCAGTCACCCCTCCCGTATCAAAACAAATCATCCTATCTTTGATCAACCATTGCACTTTGTGTTTCAGAGTGGTGTAATTTTCGGTGGAGTGACCAGTAATTCCATAATGGTAGTCACAGTGGGCTGTGAGATCGTACCACTTGGGGTAAGGTGGCTTGAGGGGTTCCAATTTACTTGGAGCAATCAAATGACTGTTGTAAAGCTCCTTATATAATTCTATTTAAGACAATGAAATTGGATCAAACACAGGTTTCTCACGGGTAGTTCATTGTTCCTGCCATCCATCAATGGGGTTAGTTGGACGACTTTGGGGTCTTGGGGTAGGCTGATTATTAGGATTGTACATGATATTTTGAGGCTTATGAGGGGTTTGATATGTTTGGAGGTACGGTGATTGTACAAATGGTTGGTATGGGTGAGGAAAAGTGTTATTTATAGTAGGGTAATATGGTAGATATTCTGGTGGTGAGTAGGGTTGATAACCTCCAAATTACTGTCTATCAAAGCTCACAGCCTGAGCTTCAGTTTCTTTCTTCTTCGGGACTCTCTTGCTAGATGCTTTATTTCCTTCTAGCTTATCATTCTTGATGACACTCTCAATAATCTCTCATGAGATTACCATATTAGTAAAGTTTTTTGTTGCATTTCCTATCATCTTTTCATAATAGGGAGGTTTTAAAGTGCTAAAAAATAGCACTGTGGTCTCTTTCTCAGTCAGTAGAGGTTGTACTTGTGAAGCTATATCTCTCCATCTCTGAGCGTATTCTTTAAAAGACTCATTTGCCTTTTTCTCAAGGTTCTGTAAAAACAGACGATCAGGAGCCAAATCGATAATGTGTCGATATTGACTGATGAAGTCGTGAGCCATATCACTCCAAGAGCGAATGTGGGTCCTATCCAGCTGAACATACCACCTAGCAACAGAGCCAGTAAGGCTATCTTGGAAAACATACATCAAGAGTTTTTCATCATGAGCATGGGTTACCATCTTCCTACAATACATAGTAATGTGGGTTTTGGGGCACTTCGTACCACCATATTTTTCAAATTTTGGTACTTTGAATTTATGAGGAATGATCACATTAGGGACTAAATAAAGCCCAGCAGCATCAACTGAACCATAGAAACTAAATCCTTCCACAGCCCGTAGCCTTTGTTCTAGCATACTAATCTTAGAGCTATCTTGAGTTTTCACTCTTATCTTTTTCTTTCTCTTTCTCTTTCAAATCATCTAGATCAAGAATTGGTTCTACTACCTTTTCAGTGAAGATAGGATTTACATAGTTATTATACTGCCCTGGGTTGGAAGCTGATGGCATTCCAGGATATGTTAGATATGCGAAGTGTTGTGGCGGAACCTCTTGTGCATACTGGGCTTGAGGTGGGCCAAAACCTGGAGGGTACAAAGGGTCAGCCACTTCTTGCAATGGGGGAACTTGTTGGCTTGTATTTTCTTTAACTCTTTTTCTCTTATTCATCTTATTGAGAGCATCCAAAATTTTACTCAACTCACTTTCAATCTTTTCTTGTGCTTTTTCTATCTTTTCAAATCTGTGAGAGTTTTTCTGCTCCATTTGTCTTGCTCTGGATCTTGTGTTGTATCGATGGGCAGGGTTCTCACTAGATGAAGTTATCCTTGAACCTTGAGTACCATGTCTTAGAATTAGTAAATTTGCATGACTATCACATGGTTACTTTATGAATGAGAATGCAATGAATGAAAAATGCATGTATGCAAAGAACATTTACCTTAAAAACGGTATTCAACTAAAAGATTTCATTTATTCCAAAAAAACTTTTATCTACATTGATTTTATCATTCTAGAATTATAGCCATAAAATTGTTTGATCTGTTCATACTGGGCCTTGGCTTCTTCGATGAAGTACTTCGTTGGGTGTCCTACAAGGTGCTAATACGGATGAAGAACAAACTAGTCATTCAGTGGAGTCCACGTAAAAAAAATTTGTTGAAGATCGTTTTTCAAGCAAATGTTCTTTATGCAACTTTATGATATGCATATGAACCAATGCAAAAGAATAAGAAAAAGGTTAGTATACCCAGAAAAAGAATAAATAAATAACTAAGTAAATTTAAACATCACACAGAGTAAAAGGAATGAATCATATGCTTTTGGTCAATTCTAAAAGGGAAGAGTGACTGCTTTATCTATAGGTTAAGCACACTTAAGGTTCACTATATGCGGTTTTAAGGTCAAAGCCTAAAGGTCCTCAAATTGTTCCTTACATCCCTGTCCATCACAGACTAGTAAGGCACCCTAATCCTCATCCATTACAGGCTACAAGTGAAAAAGGTTCAGTTTGAGTGGGAGTATTTCGGTAGCCACTGCGAAGGCATTAGACCTCACGAAAGCAATAGGTACTTTACTCCCTCCTAGAGGGAGGAGTTCGGGTATAGAGCTCATGTTATGCACATGCATATGAATGACATAATTAACAAAGTAAATAAACATGAATGAATAATAACACATATATACAACAAGGTTCAATTTTATTAGGCTTTTGGATAACACAAATTATTTGCTGGCCTGACTCTCAGAGTCCCTAGTCGAGTCGCCAAGCTGTCATAACGTCTAGATCCGGGGATCTATCGCTAGACATTGACTTTTAGGGAGTCGTCACCAATCTTTTTTATCTAGGTGCGATTGGCTACCTAAGAAATATGTTCTTTCAGGGAACACCTAAGTTTAAGGATCCCTAAAAGAATAGGTTCAGGTCTACTAACCAGAACAGAGTTCGGGAGTTCGGTTACGTATGAGAAAGGTTATAGCACCCTTACAATGCCCATCAGAAGATGCTACCAGCTTAAATTTATGTTATCCAATGAGCTTTAAAATTTTACCAAGTAATTAATTATTGGAAATTATTCTCAATTGACTCTAATACTTTTAGCAGAAATTGAGAAAATTTCCTTACCTCAGGAGTATGCAAGAAAACTACTGTTTCACTTGCAGAGGCTCCATCGTCGGATTATTTAACATAAACAAAAAATAAATAAATAAAAAAAGGAAGAAAAGAATGATTGTTCTTGTGCAGGGAAAATTGATACTTTCAACTTTTCTCCAAAAATATTCTTTTGAAACTTTAATTTCGAGAAAAATTGATACTTTCAACTTCTCCTCAAAAATTTATTTTTTGAAAATTTATTCTTAAGGAAAATTGATACTTTCAACTTTTCTCCAAAAATATTCTTTGGAAACTTTTATTTTCGAGGAAAATTGATCCTTTCAACTTTTCCTTAAAAAAACTTTTTTTTGAAAATTTATTTTTAAGGAAAATTGATACTTTCAACTTTTCCTCGAAAAAAAAATTTTTTTTTTGAAAATTTATTTTTAAGGAAAATTGATTCTTTCAATTTTTCCCCAAAAATATTTTTTGGATTTTTATTTAAAGAAAATAGAATAATAAAACAAAATAGAAGTGAAAATAAATAAAAATAATAATAAAAAAAATAATGAAAAGTAAAACAAAAATAAAAAATAAAATAAAGATAAAAGAATATTAAATAAACCTAATGTAATAAATAAAATTAATAAATTAATAAAAAAATAAAAAAAAAACTTGGAGCGGCTCGAAAAACGGCTCGGCTCGGCTCGACTCAAGAAAGAAAAACGGCTCGGAGAAGCGGCTTAGGACGTCGGCTCGGCTCAGCTCACGGCTCGGGGAGGCAGAACATGCGTGGGTCAAGAAGCGGGTCGACGCTCGGGTCGGGTCGAATCTTGACAAAACGCGCGGATCCTCTGGGTTATTTAACGCAAAATTGACGTCGTTTTGGGAGGGTATATAAGACTGTTTTCTTCGTTTTTTAGCAAAAACCTTCTCCCCCCCTCTCTCTTTTCCTTCTTTTTTCTCTCGTTTCTCTCTAAAACGATCGAAGAACTCCGGTTGAATATTCACCGGATTCTGAAATTTTTCACCGAAATTTGAGTTTTTCGTCGGAAGTTCACCGAAAAGTTGGTCGGTTTCTGGGAATCTTCACCGAAAACTGGATAGCTGGCCAAAAACTTCAAACTTGGTCGAAATTATCGTCGAAAAATTCAACTTTCGTCGAAAAAAATCATGGAAATCTAGAAATTTTCCAAAAATTTCCAAAAATAAATTTCGTCAAAAATCTCCAGAAATTTTTTTTCGATTCCTACAGTTGTTCTAACACTTCTAAACCTTTTCTTAGCCTTCTATACGCCTTTTTTCTCTCAACCAGTAGCTTCTTTGCTCACTGTTTTTTGTGTTCTGTTCTGTTCCTGAGGATCCCTTTTATAGGGATAGATAAGAAGAGTTTTTGATCAATCACAATTTCTCTTTGGATCGGGATTCAATCATTGAATCCAACATGGACTCTTCTGATTGAATCCCAATCCAATTTTCAGCCAGATAAATAAAAAAAATAAAATGAAAATAAATCAGATAAATCAAAAAAAAATTAATAGATAAATTAAAATTAAATAACAGATAATACATAATCTGATATACATAAATATTAACAGAAAAAAAGAAGAAAATAATAATAATAATAATAAAGATATATACATATTAATAAATACATAAGTACCTAAGATAAAAAAATAAATGAAAAATATATATATAAATAATAATAAAAATAAAAATAAAATAAAAATGTAAAATAATAAAAATAAAAATAAAAATAAAATGAAGAAAAAAAGAACATAGACTTACCTATTTGGACCAGGCCCAATTGATCCGGGCCTGGACCAAATTGGGTGTCTACAATGTCTTAAACAATAAAATTAAAATACAAGATTTAACAATAAGGGCATTGGAGGTTCATTTTTTATATTTGTAAAGTGAGATTGTAGGAAAAAATGAAAAGTTATAGATGTGCGTGCAATTTAAAAGAATACATACAGTTCATAGTTAAAGTTAAGTAACAAAAAAGTCTATATCAAATAATTAAATGTAATATAAGATTTGACAACAAAAACTAACAAATGTCAATTTTATGTAAAGTACAAACAAACTAATATTAATTCTTGAAAACAACCCAAGCATTCTTAAGAGGCCGAGAAAAACTTGAGCTCTCATTAATGAATTCAAACCCTTTCATTGAACAAAATTCTTTAAGGTATGTTGATTGATTATATATGTTTAGTCTATATATTATGCGTTTAATCAAAAATTAATTCTATTGAAAATAATCTACCTTTCAATTTCACTATCCTATCGCATTAATGTCACTATATGATAACTAAAATCATTTTAATAAATATCATGTAATATAAAATAGAAAGTAGAAACATATGTTTACAAAAAAAAAAAAAAGTTAGTAGTAGAAACATATTGTCCCATTGGATTTTGAATCTCTCAGTTATATGAGAAGTCAATAATTTTTATTTAGTGAATGATAAAAAATGTCTGAATTAATATTGAAATGTCAAGTATATTGCTCAAATGTAACATAGAAATTAGAATAAAAATGAGTGACCCATTGCTTGTGCATGATTTTAGCAAAAAAATAATATTCGAGGTCAAGTCAGATGGCATTACAAAAGGTAGTTGACATAAAAATATTAAACTATGTATCTTGTGGCTCTAGATAATGAATAATCCCATAGAGATATCATTTAATTCACTATGGATATCTTCTTAGTTTTTGGAACTAATTTACTTGCATGTATCTACTTATGCTTACATCAAAACTATTCAATTTGAAATGTAAATTATCATCAGTAAGGCTTGATTATAAGATTATAATATTTGTACTTCTTGACCAATAAGTAATTTACAATTTACCTAAAAAATAAATAATGAGTTGTAAAGTAATTAATTATTCTGATTAAATTAAATAGCAAGTGAAAGAGAATCATATATATTTAATCTTTATGAACTTTCTTTCAATGTTTATGTTTTCCTATATTACTTTCCCTAGATACATATGAATTGTGCAATAAAGCTAAATGTAGTACGCTATTTTAGTTCTTAATGTCATTGAGAAATTTCACATTTCTTATTAAGTTGTGCTTTTTCTGCAAAAATTTTAGCAGATGCTTTCATCTTCAAACATTTCATGTCTAGTTCAGGAATAATTTGAGGCTTTATTCTTCGTATAATTGTCATCTTCAACCTTTGTGTTGTGTGGATAATTGTTTAAGTAGTTATCTTCGGACTTTGTTTGACAGTTTTCAAGAAACAACTCCTCGAGCTAACATGAAATGTAACAAAAAGTTATTTTTGTATCATTGAGATATAATGCAAAAATTAATATAAAAATTTTTACCTAGATCTAGAATGTCAGGTCATTGATATGTAAACACTTTCTTTGCAATTTTATAACTTTCTATCATAAGATCACTCAATTGTCTTCGAAGTAAACTTATGACATAAAAAACATAAGAATGTGTACAGATTTGAGCATACATTGAACTAACCACAATAGCAACATTCGAAATATTTAACATATGAGCTCTTTTATTATCATTATGAGAACATTAAGATTTTAAGAATATACCAACTTTCATGATATGCGTCTTATTAGAAGAACAATAGGTATATTAAACCTACTTAACATACGCTCAAAGTATGTTTTCTAAGACAAACCAAGTATGCATTTAAATTTATCATAAAGAATCTCAATACCTAAAACAAAATGAAGCTTCACTTAAATTCTTTATCTCGAAGTAATATGATAACATGTACTTTTTCTTATACAATAAGTAAGTATCATTGATTACTAGCTAGATGTCATCAACATAGAGCATGTGAAATACGTAGTTACTCTCACTGATATTAAAGTATATGTACTGATTAACAATGTTATACTTAAATTGACAATCTCATCAAACTTTAAATAGCATAGACTAAATGACATTTATGTTCATAAATGAACTTTTTGAGTTTATGAACCATATGTTTCATCATGAGAACTACAAAGCCTTCAAGATATCCCATTTAGATGTTTGTATCTCTAAATCAAAATGAACTATCAATGCCATCAAAATTTTAAAAGAATCATTGGTAAAAATAAGAAAGAATGTTTTTTTTATAATCAATTCATATTCTTTGCTTAGAGCCATTAGCCATAAATTTGGCTTTAAACCTTTCAACTTGACCTATGGAATCTTTTTTAGTCTTGAAAATTCATTTACAACCAATTGTCTATGATAATTTGACAATTTAAGTAGATCTCAATTATCATTTTAAAATAAAGATGCTATTTAATATCGTGTGATAATTATCCAACTTTGAGAGTTAAAATCACTAACAACCTTTTGAAAAGTAATAAAATCAGAAGACACATAAGTACCATATTCATGTTCATAGGCTCCGAAATGAGATTGTTAAGATCAAGTATTGGTGCATTCACTTATGGTATTTCTCATCAACAGATAAGTCATATAAATGACTATCATAATAACACATTCTTTTTTTAGAATAACTTTGTGGAGCTCAAAACTCTTACTAAGTCATCCTCTAAAAAAATACACAATCAAACTTGATGATTCTAATAATATATGATGGATAATAAAAATCTAGATTCTCTTAAACCAATATAATAACCAACAGAATAATTGCTAATAGTTTTCTTGTCAAGTTTCATTGATTGTGAGTTATACCCCTTACCTTTTCTTTACAACTTCAAACATGAAAAATGGTTTGAAGTTGATTTCATGGTTGACAACAATTTATAACGATTTTTTAGAATTGGTTTCGCTTGGAGCTTGATTTAGAATGTATGTTCCAATCTTGAAAGCTTCGCTCAATGTAAATTCTGATAACGTGGAGTTATTTAGCATACATCATACTATATAAAAAAATGTTCGGTTGTCATTCTTTTCTAATATTTCAAGCATAGTATAATAGGCATAAACTTTATAATCCTATATAGCAAAATGATATAGGGTTCAGCCTAGTTTCATTAAATAAAACACAATATTTTTCACCCTTATCTGATTTGACTACCTTATTTGGTTTACTTTTAGATATCCAATAATAGATTTTTAAAACCTTTAATATTTATAAAGAATCAAACTTCTCACTCCAAATAACCAAAAACAAAAAAGATTTCAATAAAGATGATGAAATGTTTATATCCACTATATGCAATAAGTGGAAATTGTCCACAAATATTAATATAAATTAGTTCCTAAATATTTCTACATCTGCTAAGCTTACACTTAATATTAGCAATGAGTTTTCTCTTAATGCAATCTATACATATACTAAATTCATAATGTCCTTAATGCATATGCCACAACATGAAAGACTTTTCATCTATCTATCATAATTAGAACCATTAACCATATTGTTCACTTTTCATACAACTAAAGTAAAAGGTTATTCAACATTGGGGTATTAGTCTATTTTACATAATCTATAGCATAGAATGCCAAAATCAATATACATGTTGTTACAAAAAAAAAAAAACTTTTCCATAATCAAAATGAATAGTGTAAACTAACTAGTAGTTTCGAAACTGACGAAAATGTAACAACAATATTGCAATTCCTATGTATTCAACCTAGACTTTAACTTTATTGCTCATGCTTATAACTATTTCCCATAATCTGGTCTTCGATTACTTATCAATTCCTATAAGTAATTGGCTTTACTAATTCTGGCACTGGTATCCAACCACCAAAAGTGGGCACGTTACCTAGAATGAATTTAGGAAAAAGGTTAACAAAATGCCTTGATACCTTTCAATCTAAAAAACTTTTGTAATTTGTCCTCTTGTGTCTAAGTTTATAACAAAAGTAACACACTTCTCTAAATTCCTCTGATTTTGAGGTATTAGTGAAACTAAAATGGGAAATGAGCTTCGCATATTTCTTCTTTAAATGACTTTCTGCTTGGGATCATTTTTAGTGCTAGCATATGTTATTATGAAGGCAGAATGAGAATTACTAGTTTACAACAACTCTTACTCTTGGATGATAATAGCTTGGAATTGTCGTTAGAATGCTTTATGAATGCACATTGATGTTTTTGCCCTTAATCGAACTTTCAAAATGCACCATAAATAAATATACTACTCACCACCTCTTCCATCTAGATATCCTCTAGTCATCTTGAATGACAAATTATTATTTAATACTTTAATTTGAGATATTAACTTAATAAAAGATAATATATTTATCTATAATTAAAATGTAATTTATATTAAATGTTATAATAAATTACAATTATTAAATTAATTTTTGATTAAGTTAGATGTAGTTTTATACACATGCAAATTGGGTATGAAAAATAATATTTTGATTTTAGGTCAGAGCCAAATTTTAATGTTATAAAGTCAAATCAAGGTTGGGGTAAAAAAAACTCACCCAACATGTCCTGTTGACATTTCTAGTTGGAATGATGGTTAAGGATGCAAATGGCTGAGTTATGTTATTTGTTGTCACTATGACTTCCTTTGCAGATAGCTCATTAAATGCTAAAATGAGATGCAAGCATTCTATTTTGGAGTGTTGTGGTTTCAATTCTATTGTGGTAGAAAGTGATGCATTGTTAGCTATTTTTTAAATATTAAAAGTTGATGAATCAATGTGAGATGGGTGGCATCATTTCGGATATTTGGAACCAAATTTTAGGGTGTGATAGCTATGTTTTTTTGCATATGAGAAGGTTGCTAATTCCTTTGTTCATAATCTAGCCAATTATATAATCTTGTTTTTACATGATATTAAAATTAGTAAAGGGGCCAAGTGAAAGTTGTTTATAGAAAAATTAGCTAAAACATGTATCAATATTAAGATTTTAAACCAAATAAAATTGAAGATTTTGAATTTGTCCTCAATTAACATTCAAAGGATATGGCACAAGCAATTACTCTAATCCTTGTTATGTATTGAGGAATTAAAATTCTTAAAAGTGAAAAACTATCACAATTTGAAATATTTGTTCTCATCTTTCAAGGTAAAAGATTTTGTGTAACTCAAAAGCCTTCTTATTTGGCACTGTGAGATCATGGAAGAAGTAATCTTCATTAAAGAATTGATAGAAAAAGAAATGATGAACCAAATGTTATTTGCTAAACTAGATTTCCTATAGCTCTAAGACCTTCCCAAACTCACAAGATTTGCTTTAAACCTTACTTTAAATTTCCAAGCTTGAGAATTTTAACACTAACAAATTGTCTTTTATTACAAACATTCATCTCTAAATCTATAACTAGAGACTAACCTCAAATTTATCAAAATACAGAAGAAAGTAACTTGAAGGTTGATAACTTTGCTTTTTTCAATAAAAGGTGATTTTTCTTTTATTTTTCCTTTACCATTATTTTCTTCACAAATTCTCCTTTTAATTTGTTGTGGCTTTTTCTTTCATCTGTTACTTTCATCAAGCTTGCTTAGTGTTTTTTTTTTTTAATACTTTTAACATCCTTTGTCAATTTAAACTCTATTGTTTAACACATTTGTTAATATCTAGGATAATTTGTATATCTTAAAAGAATTAACATGGTACCTATTAGGCATGAAGCAAGAAACACAACAACATAGAAGCAATATATCGTAATAAACATGCAGTAATAGACAATAATCAATAATTATAAACGTAAAAAAAATAAAGCACACCAAAATGTACATGAAAAATCCTTCAATGTAGAGGAAAAAAATCATGTACTAGAAAAAACTTCATTAGCAAATAATGGATATATAAAGTTCTTCTCTAATTAAAACTAGAGCTAATCAACAACTAGAGAGAGACAATTGGAGAAATCTCATCAAATAGGTGACTCAACAAATACATACTGAATTTGTTTCTAGAGAGCTTCAAACTCAATTTTCATCGATCAAAATATAGAACTCTGAATCATAAACCTATTGACAAAATTTTAGCTCAATTAGACCATGGATTGACTTTCATTCAACCAACTCTCCTTTTTCCCTTTTCTTTCTATTTTTTTGGCTTTTCTTCTTTCTTTTCTTGGTTTGTAACACTTAAGTAGCTAGGGCTCTGTGTAAAAAGAAAGACCAAGACCCATGGCCTTTGATTAGTTAAAAACTAGTTACATGGGGTTGGACCCCATTTTCCTAACAATTTCTCCTTCCAGTCCCATTAGGAGGAAATTCATCACCATAGCAGTTTCATTTGAAACTTACCTTGGTTAAGAAATTCATTCCGATCAAGTTACTGTAGAGCTTAAGCTTTTTCTTAAAAAGTATTTTAGTTAACATATCTGTTACATTTTCATTAGTATGGACTTTCTTCAACAGCATTTGATGTTTCTCAGTCACTAAACATAACTAGTGATATCTAACATCAATATGCTTTGTTCTAACATGGTACATGACATTGTTACTTAAATCTAAAGCACTCTGGCTATCACAAAATGCCACATACTCTTTTTGATTCAACCCTAATTCAAGAAGAAAATGTTTCATCCAAAGCATTGCTTTACTTGCCTCGGTTGCTGCAATATACTTAGTCTTTGAGTTGACAAAGTAACACACTTCTGTAATTTAGACTGCCAAAACACAACTCTTCCTGTATAAGTCAACAAATACCTAGAAGTAGATTTTCTACCATTAAAATCACCTACTATGTTAGTATCAGTAAACCTTTCTAGAATTGGTTGTGAAACTCCATAACTTAAGTACATTTTTAAGGTGCCCTTCAAATATCTGAAAATTTATTTCACTACTTCTCAGTGAACCTTTTCAGATTAAAAAGAAATCTGTTCACTACACCAACTATATGAGTAATGTCAGACCTTGTACAAACCATAAAATACATTAAAGAACTTACTGTAGAAGAATAAAGAATACTAGACATAGCTAGTTGCTTTTTCTTAGACGTCGGATAAGATTTTTTACTCAAATAAAAATAGTTGACAAGTGGACTACTAATTAATTTAACATGTTGCATGTTGAATCTACTAAACACTTGTTCAACATACTTTTTCTATAACAACTATAGCTTTTCAACTTTCTTATCTCAAATAATGTCATATCAAGAATCTATTTTACTGGACCTAAATCCTTCATGTCAAAGGACTTAGATAATTATTCTTTTAACCTATAAACCATACCAACATCTTGTCCCACAATCAACATATCATCAACATATAATAAGAGAATAATGAAGTTACCATCAAAAATTTTTTTTACATACACACAAGGATGTACTACCATTTTTTTATAGTTATGGCTCACCATAAAAGAATCAAACTTTTTGTATCACTGTCGTAGAGCTTATTTCAAGCCATATAAGCTTTTTTTTTATTTGTAAACTAAGTGCTATTTCCCTTTCACTTCAAAACCCTTAAGTTGATTCATATAAATGTCCTTTTGTAAGTCATCATGTAAGAATACAGTCTTGACATCAAATTGCTTAAGGTTAAGATTCACACTAGCCATTAATCTCAATACCACTCAAATGGAACTTATCTTCATAACTAGAGAGAAATTCTCATCAAAATTGATACTTAATTTTTAAGAAACATCTTTCACCACTAATTGAGCTTTGTACCTTACTAGCTTATCACCATCTTTTTTCAACTTGAACACTTATTTATTTTTCAACGACCTTTTTTCTTTCAAAAGTTTAACAAGATCATATGTATTATTTTTTCGTAATAACTCTATCTCTTCTTTCATTGCTTTTAATTAGTGCTTTCTATCCGGAGTAGCCTGTACGTCTTGGAAGCTTTTTGGCTCCCCATCACTGGTAACTAAAATAAAATCTAAATTTGGATACTTAGTAGATGGCCTATACTCTCTAGTAGATCTTTTAGGCTAAAACACTACCACACCCGGTGTCGAAGGTAGCTTCCCCTGCTCAACACTCTTAGTTAGAAAGGATTGCTTCCCTGACTCAAAACTGATTACATATGGCTCATCACTAATTGTGACTGGCTCATTCATATCGTTACGTTCTATTTTTTGCTCATTTTCACTATCTGTGGCTCTTTCCTATGAAACTCTTATTGTTATTGAAATATCACACTCAATAATAACTTATGTAGTCTTCTCATTTTTCTTAAGATTTATTATGATTTTTTTTCATGAAAGACCACATCTATGTTTTTGATTATCTTTCTCTTCACTGGATCCTATACCTTATAGCTAAATTTCTCATTACTATATCCTATAAACACACATTGTGTGACTTTACTGTCAAGCTTTGACCTTTACTTTTTTGGCACATACATGAATGCTTTACACCCAAAAACTTTCAAATGAGAGTATAAAGCATCTTTTCTTGTCCACAATCTTTTTAAAATGTCAAGCGCAAAAGAATTGATGGTGATCTATTAAGTAAATAACAAACTGTGTTGATTGTTTCACCCCAAAATAGCTTTGATAATTTTATCATCCTCAACATACATTTGACTTTTTCTATAATAGTGCAGTTCATCTTTTCAACTATACTATTATGTTGTAGTGTTTCAGGTTCCGTTATCTTATGCCTGATCTCATGCTTTGAACAGTACTTTTCAAAGTCTTTGGATGTGTGTTTTCCACCATTATCAGTCCGACTACACTTCAAGGGTAACCTTGTCATCCTTTTCACCATGGCATAAAATTTTTAAAAGTACTACAATACTTGGCTTTTTTTTTCAACATAAATACTTAAGTCTTATATGAAGCATCATCAATAAAAGTAACAAAATACTTACTACCACCAAATGACTCAACGTTAATGGAACCACATATGTCAAAAAAATCAATTTCAATCTATTTTTTTCTCTTAAAACTTTTACAAAAAGAAACTTTACGATACTTACCAAACAAACAATGATCACATGAATCAAGAAACATACTTTTAGTCAAGGGAATAAAAGACTGTCTTACGAAATCCTGTAATCCCTTCTCACTCATGTGTGCCAATCTCTTGTGCCACAAGTTACCGAAGCATCATCCTCAATGGCATTATCTGGTTACTCTTTAATTGCATCCATTTCTTATACATTATGCAACATAGTTTTTTTTTTTACAATTACCATAGATCTTTTGAAAAGCTTTCACTGTTTATTCTTTTATCAAGTCTCATATCCCTCTTTATCAAAGACATTAATAGCAAGCAAGTTTATTCTCATATCCAAAATGTGTCTGATATTCTTTAAAGTCAACATGTAACCTGTACTAGTTTGTACAACAATATCACTAATCTCAATAATCTGTGTTACATTCTTATTTTTCATCTCAGTGTAACCAAAGTCTCTTGCTTTGTAAGTTGTAAAAAACTCTCTTTTAGAAACATAATGATATGTCGCTTCTGTATTAACTATGCACTTAGTGCCAAGATCACTAACTTGATTACAATCACCATGTGCACAAATCAAAATAATTGAATCACTATCTGAATTCACTACTGCAACATTGCCATCATCTGAACTCTTACCTTTCTCATCTTTTAGCTCTTGCTTTAAGATTTTACAATGTTGTTTTGTATAACCTGCTTTACCACAATGAAAACACTTCACTTTATCTCTAGACTTAGATCTATGTTTAGACTTATTATGGTTTTTTGAGTTTTAACCTTTATAGATGTTTCTACCCTTATTCTTTATGACCAGAGCTTGATTCCCAGGGTTTAATCTTTTCACCTTGTTTTTTTATTAAGCATATTGTCCTTTACTATCTCTAATGTCACCCAGTAATTAGGAGCTCAATTAAAAATAATCACAACTAGAGTATTTTAATTGTCTAGCAATGAACCCAAAAGAAATAATACCTTTATTTCATTATCCATTTTAAGCTTCATACCAGTCATTCGATTAAATATATCTTAAAAATCACTCAAGTGCTCTATAATCGATCGTCCATTCTGATACTATAAAGTTACAATTTTTTTAACAATTATAACTTTATTCATACTTTTTTTCTCTCATACAATACTGTTAATTTTTTTCAAATAGTGTATGCATCTATCTCTTATGCTATATGATGAAACATGCTGTTATCAACTCATTTTTTTATTGTAGCCAGCGTTTTTCTACCTAACTTCTTTCAGCTTTTATATTTCATATTTGCTAGTTTAGTCAAATCACCCAATATTTGCTCATACAAATCTTTACAATATAAATGATCTTTTATCATAGGCTTTCAAATTGAATAATTTGATGTTATCAATTTTATCATGAAACATGTATCATCCTTATGATCTCAAACCAAATTTACTTCTATCTTAGGCTACTTCTGTATTAATGCCTCAAAATAACCCTTGCTTCAATACCATTTGTTAGGCTTGAAGCAATAAACACAACACATAAGCAATATATCGCAATAAACCCATAATAATAGACAACAATCAATAAGAAAAAAATATAAGAAAAAAAAGCACATCAAGATTTACGTAAAAAATCCTCTAATGTAAAAAAAATCACATACCACCAAAAAAAACTTTACTATCAAATAATGGATATACAAAGTTCTTCTCTAGCTAAAACTAGAGCTAATCAATAACTAGAGAGACAATTAGATAAATCTCACCAAATAAGTGACTCAACAAATACACACTAGATTTGTTCCTAGAGAGCTTCAAACCTGATTTTCACTTTTTAGAATGTAAAATTCTGAATCATAAACCTACTGATAAAATTTTAGCTCAATCGAACCATGGATCAACTTTCGTTTAACCAATTCTCCCTTTTTTTTGTTTTCTCTTTATTTTTTTGGCTTTTCTTCTTTCTTTTCTTGGTTTGTGACACCATTTTAAAATAGTCTCACCTCTTTTTATTAAGTAGCGAGGGTTTTATGTAAAAAAAAAAACCAAAGCTTATGGCCTTTGATTAGTCCAAAACCAGTTACATGGGGCTAAACCCATTTTCCTAACAGTAGCAAAATAATATGGTAAAAAGGATATGACATAGACAACTTTCATTAGAATGTTCCAGAAAACTAAAAGTTATTAACCTCAAATGTTTTCCTGAGACATCAACTATTTTTCCATATTGGCTCCTTCAGTCATTACCAAATCTTGAAAAGTATGTCATAAATAAAGCTTTCTTCTGTCAAATATTCCAATTTGAAAGGATCAATGATGATGAAAGACATACATCAGTATTCACTCAGATAAAGCAATTGAGGTTGTCTAAACTTTCAGAGTTAACACATCTCTAAAAGGAAAAATTCAATCCTAAAGCAACTTTATGTAACATAAGAATTTTTAAAGTGCTAGAATGTGGAAAATTAAAGACTTTAGTGCCATCATCGTTGTCTTTTGAAAACTTAACAACTCTGGAAGTTTCAAGATGTCATAGATTCATGAATTCATGCTCAATAACTACGAGCCTTATGCGACTAGAAAGAATGAGTATAACTTATTGCAAATGATAAAGGAAATCATAGCATGTGAGGATGAAGAAAAAAAGTGACATTGTTTTCACCAAACTGAAGTATTTGCGACTAAATTGTCTACCACGTCTAGTAAGCTTTTGCTTATTGGATCACGCCTTGGAATTCCTAACCTTGGGAAAAAGGTTGTAAGAGAGTGCCTAAAATTGAAGAATTTTTATTATAAGGATTTAAGCACACCAAAGCTGCAACTAGTGCAATTGACAAGAGATGAAAATGAAGTAAAATTGTGGTGGGAAGTTAACCATAAAACTACTATAAAATAGCTATTTGACGAAATGGTATGCATCAATTTAAAGGATTTTCTTATGGTATTCTTTTAGCCAATGCAATTCACTAAGATGAAATGGCAAAAAATGAGTATAATCTGACGCTATAAACATAAAGCATTTAATGTTTTATTTTTAATATTTTAAATGATTGTACAATGTTATTTGGTGCCTTTTCAAACATAGCTAATTGATCAATTTTTAGTTTTACCATTCTATGTTGTTGTTTCTTATGATCACAAAATGTCTATAATTTTAAAGTGACTGAGGTTACCCTTCAATCACCAAAGCTAGAATAGGGTAATATGTTTTGGTGCTTGTGAAACAGTCTCAGTTTCCTTTAAATTCAAATCTAATGGAATGTAAGTACCTATTTTACTTTTGTAACTCTTTAGTTGTCTACTTTATTTCGCTTTATCATGGCACAATTTCTTTATGGAGTAATGGTGGAGATGCGTTCTGATCATTGTATGTTGAATAGTTCTACTGAAGTATGAGACCGCCACTTTCCTTTGAACCCAAAAGGTTATTCTACTTCTTACAAATGTTTTATTTGAACTGTTGCATTTTATATTGTAACTTCAATTCTTAGGATTGAATTACAAGTGCATCATGCATGGCACTGTAAACTACAAACATTTATTTTTTTACTTGTAAAATCAATCAGCTTAAGACTCCTCTATTTAAATATTACCAAAAAGTTATCCTTCAAGGTGGATGGATTTGCCAATATGTTATGGATATCAAGTCTCTCATCATATTCTTTTACTGGTATTCTCGTATTATACGACAGATTGGTATATTCTTTTACTTTTTGCTATTTGTCTCTTATTATTACTATAACAATTTACATTCCTTAATCCTTTTTTCCATATTTGATGCCAATATTTGATTTATGACTAATCTAGGAGCAAAAAAATTATGAATGTTTGTTCGTAGTTTTTAGATCTTGTTTTTACTTATTCTAAACTCTGTTGCCAATTTTTTAATAGTAAAATTGCTCATAACAAAATTACCAGATTGAGGTTTTTGAATTAAAAAAAGCTATTTCAACTATATATTGGAATGACTTATTTTAGTTAATGATTAATACTAAAATTAAAACTAGATTTTTTATAGGTGTTTATGTACAGATACAAAGCAAAACTAAGATCAAACTTGGCACCTTGCCTATGAGAAATTTTGGAGTCCCCCTCATCATAAAGACACTTAATGATAAAGATTATTCTCTTTTAGTTGAGAAAATCATCAAGTACGAACAAGTGGACCTCCAAGCACCTATCCTATGTCGAGAGGCTTTAACTTATCCAATCAATTCTCTTTGGTATGCAAAACCTATAGTATTGTGAATTCATTCTTCCTCAATAAGCGATAAAAAAGAGGGTCTCAAATTTGTTCTACTTTATTTTGAAAGTGCCTTAGATTAGTTGGGATTTCATTTGTCACTCATAGTACTAGGGTGGTCATGGTTTGAAAAATCTTAGGGAGTAAAATCGAGCATGTATCTTAAATAATATCTGTATTCTCTTTAGAAAATATGGTTCCTTATGAGTTGAATAGATTTCCACTTTTATGCTTAAGGTGAAAATATTCTAGAATGTAAAATCTTCCCAAAAAAAAGTTGGAATTGGAGAAAGCTTTTACAGCAATAATTGTCTTAGGCCAAAGGTTCACTGAATTTCACACTAGACTAGCATGGCTAATATTGAGGAACAAACAAGCCAAAGTCAACTGGCAGAGGTTTGTTTGGTTCCCTTTTCATGTTATAGGCATCATCGTTTGGGTGGCTATTTTAAATAGGTTCCCAACCACTATGGACTACAAAACTAGGGAGATCTCTGTAACTAATAGGACCTATTTATTGTGCAATGTTGATATAAAGTGAAGGAACCATTTTTTTTTCTTATATGCCTTCTTCAAGGGTTTATGGCAGATGACTCTTTATAAATTTGATCTTCCAAGAAATGAAAAGATATTTTGTTAGTTCTTTTAACTTGATTTAGTGTTTTCCTCAATAATATTTAACATAATTTATCATCTGATAGCACTGCTTCATATAAATGGAAATTGTTGATTTTTTATCATCGAAATTAACTAATAAATAAATGTATTATTATTTTTTGTTAAATATTTTACCTTAATTTGGATTCAAATTATTTTTGGATAATTGTAAATTTAGTTCATTTTCAGATTTGAATTGTCGATTTTTGTTTTTGTCAAATCGAACGAATAAAGTGACATTTTTAGGTTTAGATCAGTTTTGACAACTCTAAAGAAAGTGATACAAGGTTGGGTCTAAATTTCATTAGGCATCCGTTTTCAAGCATATTGACATTAAATCTCATTCATCATCTTCATGTCATGCTTATTGTTTAGCACATAATATATGAAGAAGCATATTAATTTAACAATTAATCAACATGCAGTATTAAATAACCAAAATAGTAATTGAATTAAGTTTGATAAAAATTATAAAGATTAAGACAACTATATGGTACAAAAAAGTTTATTTAAACCTTCGAAAGATTTGAAACAACTACTAAACATGGAGGTGAAATAATCTTACATTGATATAAACCAAGAGCTTTGTTGAAGGAATTTTATACTATATGAATCTTGACTTGAAAGATTATCAAAGAAAGAATGATACTTTCAAGTTGTGAGTGAGTAGAAGCAAAATGAGTCATTTTTGTCTCAAAAGTTTAGACCATAAATGTTATTATTGGTTCCTCTACTATCACGATTGTCATTTTGGAAAAAGATGCACCTTTACTAATGAACAACATATTCTTTCCCAAACTTCATATTGGTTCCCATATCTTACTTGTCAAGTTCAACTTTAAAACATGAATCTTTTGATCAGCCATTGTAATGAAACAACTAACAATTCTTATTCGTTTTCCATTAGAGATGCTTAAACAATTGAATTGATACGGAGTGATGGATAAGTGATCATTTTATAGGTATCCCAACTATTTTGTATGTCTTTTAGATCAAATACTCCCAAGTTTCCCTTGACATTCAAACAATAGCGCAATCTTTTATACAAAATTAGATTGAAAACAGATAACCAAAACTTTACGTCACACAAAAAATTATGTATTTTTCAATTACCTTCTCCTACTTTATGAAAAAAAATGGAGACCGAATAAAACCATCCTTTGATTCCTAAAACCAAATAATTTGGGGTAGGTGGAGAAGTAAAGAACATTGAATGCACCCATTCCAAGGGAAGCAACTCAGAAAGTTCAATAATATCTTTTTGTCAAACGATTGAAAAGAAATAGACGTGCCTCATCTCAAGTCATTAGTAGTAAGACGTACTTTGAAAAATAGATTTTAGCACCTAATACTTTTACTTTAAGGTCCAACTAGCAAGTGTAATTATGTGTAGGGTGAAAAAATTGGCCTCAGTGAATATTGTATTTGAGGATTTGGAACAACCATGAAAATAGAAAATTCGCAGCATGATTGAATAAAGAAAGATGTGGCTTTTATTTTTCTTCTATTCTCAATTGACATAAGGCAAAGTGAAATTTCAACAACTAGCTTAAAAACTTAAGCAACAAGGTTGAAAGAATTTAACAATCATCAAAACACATCATGCACTTTGGAAGCATCATTACATGAGCCTTATAAAGCTACCTAATTTGTTCATCTTTGCTCTCCAATTCACTTAAACTCCTAAATTATAGTTCATGCCAAATATACCTGCAACCAAAGCACTAATTGCCACACAAAATATCCCAACCTGAAAAAGTAGCCCACCTCTACTTACCTTAAGCCTTCGAGAGCTTAAGTTAAGCAACAAGGTTACTAGAATACTTGGCTTGATTTTTAATTGTTAAGTTTTTTTTTCCTTTTTACTAATTCTTTATTTTGTTGGTAAATCAAAAGATATAGGAAAGAAATTAGAAAGGATTACATAGATTGTGAAAGCAATCCGTAATAATGAAGAAAGAAAATTTCCATGATATAGGATTGATGGTAATCAATTAAGATGCATAATCTTCAATTGTTGGTTATTAAGATTAATAATAAATACTAATAGATTGTTAGGATTTTAATAGGAGTTATGCTTTCTGTTTAATAAAAAAGCTACAAATAAATAATCCCAACAGTACAAATCAAGCAGTGATACATATAAAAAAATAAGTTGATAATGATCATAATAATATTCAATTTCGTAACAATGCAAATTAGGCAGCAAATCTAAAAAAACAAAATTAGGGTTGATAGGAATAATTCATAATAAGTGATTAGAAGATATAGATATATGGCTTCTCATTTAAAAACATAATATCTTCAATGTTTTCTTTGATCCCTCAATTAATTTCACTTATCAATATAAAAAATATATAATATATAAGATTATGTATATATGTGAGGTTATTGTTGGGTTTTAGTAGGTAATTAATTAGAATTCTTTTTGAATTTAAATTTTAAAATGAGATAGTGTACCTCACTTAAACTTTTATTTAAAAAATGCTTAAGATGATGTGTCATTTGATCTTAGAAATTGCTTAGTTGGCAAGAGAATAGTTCAACTCAAATGGGAAAGTACTAGTTGACAGTTAAAGTGAAGTTTGTAAGAAGCAACTTCTGTACTATGCACAAAAATTTGTTGTGGATATAAATCATTGTTAGCCATATGTATTTTTATAATTAAAAAATGGTTTAAGTTGAGAAGTGTTGAACATTAAAAAAAATATTGTTTTTAAGAGGATAGCGGCATGGGGATAATATTTGAGAATAATACAAGTAATTAAAGAAAGATGATTAAAATATTATAAATTTGTAAATTGTGTAAATAGTCCTAATAATGATTTATGATTTAAAAATTAAAAATATTCGTTATGATTGACAAAGCTATAAGGAATATTAAGATTACAAAGATTATTTTTAATTTTTTGTTTTGTATAATATATTTTCATTTTTATTTTTAAATAATATCTAGTTATTTTTTAATAAATTAAAAATGTAAAACTAAAAAAATTAAGTGTTGAATTTTAAATTTTAAAAACCTAAATACTAAATTCTTACTATAAAAATCATTTGATATTTTATTAAAAATTAAATAATAAATAGATGCACTGCTGATTTGTTATTAAATATTCATCTTAATGAAATTTAGAAAAGAAAATTAAATATTAAAATAAAAATAATATAAAATAAATGTAATTAAATGATAAATTATTCCTTTCTCAAATAAGAATAATTAAAATCATTCATTAACTTATAACTACTTAAAATTTTCAAAACATTTTTCATTGAAAATCTTTTATGTAAGTTTTTTTTTCAAATGAGTTATCAATTTTATTGAAAAAACTTGAATCATTAAAATTTTTTATAATTTACATACACCTTTTTGGAAATAATAAAAGAATCAATAATTAGTATAAAAAGTTAATCGTAACTTCAAAGTCATTATGAAAAATCATATTTAATTGACTTAGATAATAAAAAATTAGCTACTTTAAGCTATATACATAAACAATCTAATTTAAAAAATTAAATGAATTTAAGTATCCAATCACAAATAATGTATCAATTTTATCATTTAATCGTTTCAAATTATATATATATATATATATATATATATATATATATTAGAGTGAAACTTGCATTCCACTGCACTTTTTTTTTCATTTGAAATTATTAATATAAAAAAAATGAATATGTTATTAATAAGTAATATAGACAATTATATATGGTTTTAAAATAAGTTTTTGAGCTAAACGTGGACAATCAACTATTTAAATTTTGTTATGAAAATTGGTGTGGTGGGTCCTAATAATTTTGAGTTTATATATATATATATATATATATATATATATAGTTTTTAACGTTATGAGTTTGAAATTAAATTAATAATCCTCAAATTATTTTTAATACCAAAGGTAATTTGGTTTTAAATTAAAAAAAAAAAAGGATAGTTTTAATTGTATGTATAGACATGTGAAAGAAATATAAAAGACAAAATATTTAACTAAAATGTAACTATTTAAAAATAAATTACTAATATTAATATTTTTTATATATTAGTTGGATTAGGGATAAAATCTACCTCTTTAGTAAATGAATCTCTAAAGAGATTATGTTGTGACATCTGTCTAAAATGATTAGTTTACCTTTTCTAACATATAAAATAATTATTTTATTTTTTAACCAAAATAAAATAATTTTCAATATAAATAATAAAAATTTAAATATATATTAAAATAATTTTACAAAGTGATTATATTCTGATACCTTGACACTTGTTTAATATTATAAAATGATCATTTTATCCTTTAATCAAAATAAAATAATCATTTTATCATAAATAATAAAAAAAATTCAAAATATATTAAAAGAATTTCGAATGGGTTATATTTTTAAACCTATTTAATGTTATAAAATAATCATTTACACTTTCTAATATTATAGAATGATTATTTTATCTTTTAATCAAAATAAATAACCTAAAACGTAAATAATAAAAAAAATGTAAAATATACAAAAATTTAAAAAATTAGATTTAAAAATTTTAAGTAAAAACTTATATTTGAATTTAACAATTTTAAAATAACACCAAACAATGAGGTGATGAAAAAAAAATTATCCTGCAAGAAACCATAGGTTAAATACTAATATCAATAATAACAAGTTATATGATCATGTAAATGATGACATGGCATAGATGTGGCAATAATATTCCATTTATGGAATAAAGATGGAAAGTATCCTATAAAGAATAAAGATTTTAATTAACCTTACTATCAAAAACCACCATACAAAAACTCTGTTTGATAATTAATTTTGTTATCTACAACATAAATTCAAGTTTTATAAACAAATATGATATTATTATTACTACTACTACTACTACTACTACTACTACTAATAATAATAATAATAATAATAATAATCTATTAAGTAATAAAAATTAAAAAGGTTTTGACTTGGTGAAATTTAGTTTGATAGATTTTTAAACTCAAAGATAGTTAAATTATTAAACATGTTATACTATATATCATGATTCTAGAAAGTAATCATGAATCTCATATTAATTGTGTATTAGCACCGACCCTAGGATATAAATGTTCATATTACCTTCAACTTGTGAAATGTTTTTTGTGACATAAAACTGTAAGACTTAATAGGTCAAAGAAGACAATATCTCATAAATTGATGTGAACTGTGACATTTGTTAAAAAGATTTTAAGAGTATTTGTTTGTGTCACCGAGGATGATAAGGGTTCATTAGAGTGGAGGACGATGTCATGGTCCTAAAGAGTAGTTATAAATCTCACATTAGTTATGTATCAAAGTTAGTATTGAGATATAAGTGTTTAAACCATTTAACTTATAAGACGCTTTTTGTAAGATAAAATCGTGAGACATAATGGATTCAAACAGATGATACCTCATAAGTTGTGTGGATGATGACACTGTACATGTGGAGCTAATAATGGAAGGGGAAATTTTAATAAAAAATTATTATTAGAATCATATATATATATATATATATACACACATACACTAGGTGGGGTATTTGTGTATTGTCATAGATAAAAAAAATTTTATTTTGTTATCCTTATTCATTGATTTTTTTTTATAAAATTAACCTAATTAAAAGAATAAAAGACAAAAAGTAAAAAAAAAAGGGGATGATACATGGATATCTCAACCAACATCACATTCTTACAAAATGTATTTAATAAAAAATTTTAAAAAATAAAAAAGACAAAATTAAAAAAAATTAAAAATGAAAAAAAACTCATAATAAGTGTCATATGGACACCTTTATTGAGTTTAAAATATTAATTTCTTAAATTAAGTTTAAAAATATATGTAATTAAATTAATAATAAAATATATACTTTCATATATACCTCGAAATAAGATAAGTCAAATCATTCTAAACATGCTTTCATCTTGATCTCATTTTTCATAAAAGATTCGACATATTTCAATTCAATCTTGATTTTAAAAAATAAAAGAAACAAAAATTTCTCAATTCGTTTTTTAACAAAATCATTTAAATTAAAAATTAAAAAAGTTAACAAAAAGAAAAAGAAAAAGAAAGAAAGAAATATAATGTGTCACATTGACTCATTGAATAAGGGTGAAATAAAAGTCAAAATAAGCAAAATTTATAAAATTGGTGGATGAATGCATGGATTATATTTTAATTATTTATAAATGTAGTATTTTTATCCTTAAAAAAGTTAAAAAAAAAACAAAAAAAAAAGCCTAGTTTAAAGCGGATCTTTTTTTTTAAATAAAATCTATCAAATATTTATTGAATATTAAAAACTTTTGATAGAAAAAAGAAAAAATAGTAATGTGACTTAAATTTTGGTCATGTAGTCCTTAAATTTTGGTCATGTACTAAATGACTAAAATTTATTACATGACCAAAATTTAAGATATTTATTAAATATTAAAAACTTGCAAAAAAAAGCCAAAAATGGTGACATGGCTTAAATTTTAGTTATGTATTGTTCATTTGTATCTTATCAAAATTTAAGTGTTGGATTACGTGGATTGCCCATGCATTCCTAGATAAAATTTTTTTTATTGTTTTGCCATCTCTATTTATTGATTTTTTTTGTTGTAAAATTTATCTAATTAAAAAAAATAAAAGGTGAAAAATTAAAAAAAAAAAACAAACGGAGATGTACGTGGTTATCTCATTTGACCTCATATTTTTGCAAAATTTATTTAATAAAAAATTTTAAAAAATAAAATATAAAAGTAAAAAGACAAAAATGAAAAAAATAAAAAAAAAGTTTAAAAATTGAAGAAGAAACTTATAAGAATACCACATGGACATTCTATTAAGTTTAAAATATTAATTTCTTAAATTGAGTTATATATATCAATAAAAATTAATAATAAAAAATATATTTTTATTTATACTTCGAAATGAATTAATCTAAATTATCTTAAACACGCTATTATCTTGTCTTGTTTCTCACAAAAAATTTAATTTGTCTCAATTTAATTTTGATTTAAAAAATAAATAAAACAAATTTTTTCAAATGGATTTTTCTACAAATTTATTTAAATTAAAAAATAAAAGGTTGAAAAAAAAGAAAAAAATAGAAAAAAACATAAAATGTCATGTTGACACCTTTAACGAGGGTGAAATAAAAATCAAAATAAACAAAATTCATATAAAAGATGGATGATTGCATGAATTATATCTTAATTATTTATAAATATAATATTTTTTAATTTAAAAATCTAAAAAAGCTCAAAAAGAAAATTTTGGTATAAAGCAGGTTCTATATTATAAAAATAAAATCTATACAAAATATTTATTAAATATTAAAAAATTTTGACAAAAAGAAAAGAAAAAATAAAAAATGTGAGGTGACTTAAATTTTGATAATTTAATTTTTATTCATACATGATAAAAATTTAAATTTTAGATTTTGTAACTTCAACATTTATAGTATATTTTTTAAAAATAATAAAAAAAGACACGATAATTCTAATAAAAAAAGATAAAAGGATTGAGTTATGATATCTGATTTAACTTAATTTATTTAAATTATTGAATTGTTCAAAAATAGAATCCAACTTAATTTATTGATTTTTCGTTAAAGACTAATATCATGATAATTTTTAAATTATAATAAAATTTTCATTTGCATTAAATTAAAAAATTTTTTAATATAATATATAAATTATAAATTTATTAATTAATATAATATTCAAAAAATTATTTATTTATATTAACCAAAATAAGAATGATATTATTTAAAATTATATGACAATAACTCCTTGCCATCCATCTCGTATTGATCCTATGGTTATCCTTTTAGTTTCCAAATCTAACGGTCTAGATTATATGATTTTCAAAGCCTTACCTGCATCACCATACAACAAAAAATGTCTAACATGTACTTTCACAAGGGTTAGGTTAGATATTAGTTGTCAGACATAAAGTCATCGTAGGGTTTTGCTTACTTAAAGCTTGAGATTGAAGCCTTTTCTCTTACTCTTTCTCAGAAACTCCATTTGCCAAAAGCCAACGTCATCTCTTTATCTTTATTTCTTCTGCAGATCTCACTAAAATTCACGAAAGTCAAGGGTATGCACCAAATCAGAGATCAGATCTCCTTTGCTTTAATCTTCGTCAGGCCGCTTGGATATGTTTGCAATCGGCGCAGATCAATCGAAACAATCAAATCATCAAAAACAGAGCTTGGCAGAGTCAGATCTGCAATATAAGAGAACTTTGGATTGGTTACTATAATCAAAGAGTCTCCTCTGTTTTTGTTAATTTTTCTATCAGTCCTGTGGATACAAGTTGTGTCATAATTATGATCATGATGTAGGTCTGGTGCTTGGTTGTTTCTCTTTATCCTCTTATTTTAGTTTAGGGGTAGAGTTTTAATTATATTAACAAAAGTTGTAATACAATATCATGCAATACAGGTTGAAACTGGACACACAGTTATTGTTCATGCTGCGGTGGGATTGACGGGGTATATGATTCTGTAGTGGCTGTTCTATTTCCTTATTCTCCTCTTGCACAAAGCCAAGTGATGTAATTGATTTTAATTGTGTTGAGATCTTGTTCAGGATTAATTGGTATCGATTTTCTTTTCCCTGATTATTTGATTTGCTATAGTCAACTAGTTGAATAGTTATTGGTTCTTTGTTTTAGCGTTCCTACAAATGTGATGTTTGTTTCATGTAGTTTGATTTATGGGACCTTTTGTTTTTTCAAATTATACGGATTTTGTGTCGATACAGTTGAGCTACTGCCCTTAGTTAACATTGCAATTTTTTTCCTCTTCCAATCTAGTATTTTATCTGTTTACTTGTTAAGTGGATTATGTTTACTGCACACACACCATCAAGTAATGATTCAATGGAGCCCAGAATCTATGCTGTGAGAACTTCAAGTGTGAAGTGGTTTGAAGGGAAACCAATTTCACTATTTGGGATAGAAATTGAAATGGTTTAGAACTTTCCTCCTTTGCATTGAGAAATATAATCTCTAGCAAGCCTTAATTTATTACCCACTGAACCTATTATCCTCTCTTTCTTTACCGTGAAAAGAAGTTGATAATTGATAATGGTTTAAACTTTGTGAAGTTACTTGTTTATTTGATGGTAGTAGTTAGTTCATTGAATGGCTCTAAAACGTCTTTTTCAACAGCCATCTTTGTTAAAATTAGTTTGTTCGTGCAATTCTCTTATCCCTACTCTTAAGTTTTATATCTTTTTCTATCTAATTTGGGTTGGAATAGATTGCTGCATCTGGGCATTTCTTAGGGATTTTCATTAACTCAAATTTGTTGGCTGTCATTTTTGTTTACCTAGTAGTTTTTATAAACAGTTGTTCTTGCTGTAATTAGTGTGGAAAAGTTTTGATTTCAAATGTGGTTTTTGAATTGAGTAAATCTTCATGAGCTCTTAGTAAAGCTGGCCATTCACATGCTTATGCGATTGACTTGGACATATACAGCAAAAGATGCCTTGTTTGATGAACTTATCTAAATAATAAAAAATGTCTGGGGTAGGAAAGGCTAACCAGTCCAAGAATTCTTTGCAGCTGAATGATTGTAGAAGATCGTCGGAGGTTAGATACTTTTCCTATTCTTTGCCAATATTAAATAGTTGAGTTCATACTCTTTTACTTTGTGATTAGCTTGAATAATTTTGACCTGGCAATATTTTGATCACTTTGGATTTGGAACTCAGGTGAATATGAAAGGCCTGCATCTGGTCTCCTCTCCATCCATGAATTCCTTTTAAGGTTGATGGATGGAAGGCACAGAAAGGGCCTCAACCTGAGATTACTTTTTGTGCCAAGCCTTTAAGAGCAGAAACATTTCTGGATCCAATGTGCGACATCAATTTCACAACAGGACCGTTACAAATAAAATAACTAAATTGAATGAAGTGTCCAACAATTCTTCCCGTTATAGCTCCATTACTTGCAACGATTCCTCTGCTGTTATGTCAAAAGGATCTAATGCTACTAATCCATCTGCTATGTTCATCGATTATGCTGAATAAGACAAGTCTACAAAGGGAAATTCATGAAAGGAGGCAAGAAGGAAGGGAAAACATAAATAGAAGCATTTATGTGATGTTGGCTCCAGAGAGTCAGAAGTTTGTTAGAGTATACCTATGGAAGTTAAGCATCTGAAATCTGTGGTAACAATGACATGAACTCTGGATGACATGCAACTTTACAAGAAGTTTCACCATCCGATGGTTTGCTTAATATAACTGATTTTGCAGGCAGCAGCAATGGTATTTTTACAAGTTTTCAATCACCAAATGTATACACCTCTGACATTGATGAAGTGGATATACCTGAATGTATTGTACCTTCTCAAGTTCAGAAGCTTCCTAGGGAGCATCATACAAATAACTCTGAAATTAGTAGGGAAGACCAGTTTCTATAGGTGGAGAGGAGACATCCTTCACATATGGGTTTTCTTATAGATTTACATGAGAAGGATTTCCATGATATGCATGATTCCCTAGTGTTGGACTCAGTTTCTGTTGGTTCAAACGGTGAAGACGGTGTTAGTGCTGGTCATATTGTTAATCCATTTATTGGCAATAGCAATGAAACCTTTCAATCAGATTTACCAGGTTCCAATACGAAGAAGGGGTCCTATTGTCAAAACTTGTTATGTATATTTCAATACGAAGAAGGGGTCCTATTGTCAAACCTCATTATGTAGCATTTCAGAAAGCTGTGATTTTAGTGAGGGAACCGAGCATGGTCTGGCTTGTAGCACAGCTTTGATGGACGAATGGTTGCATCAGGCAAGAGGGGTAAGCAGTGTAAATCTATTCATGGGAGTTCAAGTACTTGCAAACTTGGAAGTATAGAGAACTTGCATGGTAGAACGCATCAGGCAAGAGGGGTAAGCAGTGTAAATCTATTCATGGGAGTTCAAATACTTGCAAACTTGGAAGTATAGGGAACTTGCATAGTAGAAGGGGAACAGAGAACAGTCATTCTGTTTGTTAAAGGGTTCAGAGAATGCTGTAGAGACATGCAACACTGGGTTGAATAAAACAGATCCCATTTGCTCACAGTTTGATGTTACTTTAAAAGATGATCCATTGCTGAAAAGAAATTCTAAAGCTGCCAATGTAAACCTTACCTATTACTGATGACAAGAAGAAGTTAAAAAATAAGGTTCATAGGAAGTTGAAAAGACAAGTTAGTGCAGCTTCAAAACAAGAAAACAGCAGACATTCCAGGAAGGAGTCTCATCCCAACAAGGTAAACTTAAATGCTTATGAAAAGGCTAGCATGCCAAAAAGTGAAATATTAGATGTTCAAACTTTTCTGGATGACCATAGAGTAATTTAAAATTTTTCAAGGTCTTATTCTCAGCTTGGTTGTGAGGATTTTGACTGTGAAATCTTAATCAGTTAACGAATTTAAAGTTGGTCCAAGCAGGATGGAACCATGTGAAAGTGTCTGTGTTACTGCTTCTGGTTTTAATAATCTAAATATAGAGATTCAAGACAGCTTATTGCAAATGCGTCCCTTTGGACCAGTCAAATTTTCTTAGGTGAGCATTCCAGTTTTTTGAGGTTTGTGATACTGATTCCACTTCAACAAACTCTGCTAATGTCATTCATCTTTCATTATTTTCAGATTTTCAGTTCTTGTTCCAAAACCAAGCATGACTGAACCATTCAGAGGTTTGAATTTGATATTAAAACATGAAAGGTGCCTATACCTATGTGGTTCTTCTAATTTTGTCTTCCATGTTTCCTTCCCCTTGGAGCAGCAGCTCCGGCAGCAGGAGGAGGAGGTGGATTTGGAGGTGTATCTCCAGCATGGGGAGGAGGAGGATTATTTCCGGCATTAGGAGCTGGATTTTTCTGTTAAGATGAGAGATTCAGTTAAAGCTTTCGAATCAAACCTAAGAACTGAAATCAAATGTTAATAGAAATAATCTCTTGAGCTTAAACTTCGACTCTGCTTTACCTGAAGACAGTTAGGGCAGTCGGTGGATTGGTGACACTTATAGGTCGGCAAGCCCTTTTGCATTTTTGATCTTATTGCCACATCTGGAGCACTTCCAAGTCATTGTAGTTGGTTTTGCAGCATGGTTTTTTCTTTTCTGAGTTGAAGGGCTTGTATCTCTTTGTACAAGTGATTTATAATTTCATTACTTAGCCTTCCAATTGGGGAAGGATTCATGAAGTTAAATAATGGACTTAAAGCCCTATTTAACTTTGAAAGAAAAGGAATAAAAAAGATGTAACATTGCTTTGGTTAAGAATAAAAAACAATTGAAATTATTTGAATCAGGGCATTCGTTATATATGTATTATTATTTTTAAAATTTCAATAAAATAAAAAATATATTTCATTTATAAAATTATGCTAATTTAAAGTAGTGTTAGAAAATAAATTTAAAAATTAAAAATTAAAAATCAAATAAATGTGGATGTTAAAATTTGATTTGAATTAATTTAATATCTATATGATTTAATTTAATAACTTAAATATTGTAAATTAATTAATTTTTTGTTTTTCAAATCATGTTAATATAAAATCTTATTCAACCTCTTCATGTCATGGTTACTATTTCAAGGCATGTAATTATTTTGCCTTATTTTCAAGTTGTAATTTTTTTATTTACAAAATTAACCAAAAAATAATTGAATTAAATTTGATAATAAACTATAAAGATTAAGATTAGTATAATGTAAATGATAATTTATTTAAATTTTTGAAAGATTGGAAACAACTATTAGATATGAAAGTGAAACAATTTTATATAGATATAAACCAAGAGCCATGTTGAAGGAATTTAATATTATATGAATATTTACTAGAAGGATTATCGAAGAAAAAATGATACTTTCTGATTGCGAGTAAGTAAAAGCCAAACGAGCAATTTTTGTCCCAAAAGTTTAGACTATAAATTTTGTTACTATTTCTCTCACGACAGTCGTTTTGGAGAATGATTTTTTTTCCAAACTTCGTATTGGTTCCTATATCTTGTCTTCAACTTTAAAACATGAATCTTTTGATCATCTTTTATAATGAGAATAGCTAACAATTCTTTTTCGTTTGCCACTAGATATGCTTAAACAATTGAATTGATATTACGTGATGGATAAATCATTTTATAGGTATCCCAATTATTTTCTATGTCTTTTAGATCAAATACTCTAAAGTTTCCCTTGGCATCCAAACAATATTATAATCCTATGTATAAAATTAAATTGCAAATAGATAACCAAAATTTTATGTTACATGAAAAATTATACATTTCTCGATTACCTTCTCCTAGTTTATTGAATCAAACCATCTTTCGATTCCTAGAACCAAACAATTTGGAGAAAGTGGAGAAGTAAAGAACATCAAATGCACCCATTGAAGCAGCTTAAGAAGTTTAATAATCTCTTTTGTTAAAGGATTAAAGAGAAATGAGTGTATCTCATCTGAAGTCATTAGTTGCCAGCCATACCTTGAAAAGCAGATTTCAACACTTAATACTTCTACAAGAAGGTCCAATTCGCAAGTATAATTATGCATGGGATGAAAAAATTGACTTTTGTCAGTATTATCTTTGAGGATTCAGAACAACCATGAAAATGGAGAATTCGCATCATGATCGAATAGAGAAGGAAATGGATGTGGTGAAGCAATGGGGATTGATCACTATGCTTTGCAAATTGCACGAAAAATTGTTTTGTCCTCTACGAAGAGATTTGATGGTATCAAACTTAAAATATCTAGTGAAAAACTACTCCACACATCCTGATCGTCATTCACTTGATACTCTTTGGATGATAACAAATCTTTGTTTTATATAGTTGCTATGGCATTTACAAAAAGGTTAACAAAAATTTTGATTACAATATAAATTCATACATATCTTAAGAAAAATCTAAAAATTCATTTAATACTTAATTTGCAAAGTATACAAAATATAATTCTTTTTACTATAAATTCCAAATTTAAGATTTTTTTACGTCAAAATTTTTCACAAAATTTCAAATATTAAAAAAACAATTTACAGGAAAAGCACCTAGAATATTTGTGTTAAATAAAGAATCAACCGTCAAGGGAGATCATTGGCATTAGGTTAAGCTTTGCACCACCAATTAATGTTATTTTCACTAATTAATATTTTCATCTATTAATGTTTCACCACATGTTTTTACTCCTTATTTATTTTTTAAATTCCAATAGAAAAGAAGAAGAAAAAAAAATTATATGTCTTCTATGGGCACCATCAGGAGCTCGCTAGACTTCCTCTTTGTTTATAATACATTGTAATGTAAGCCTCGGCCAGCCCCTATTGTTTTTGCAGCCAACTATACATCAGCAAGTATAAAAAAACAAAGCTCTTAAGGCAACTAAATTTTAGTTAACTAGCTACCTCAATTAAATTTGCATAATTAGTATATCGATTTAGTAAAATTTTCTTTTATAGGTAAAGTGGAAACTGAGAAATTAATCAAAAAAAAAAAAAAGAAAAAGCTAAAAACTATATCAAGCATAAACTTCTAATGAAACATAAAAGCGAGATGTAAGTTTTTTTTCGTCTTTTATCAATTGATATGAAAAAATAATAACATTAATTTCACTTTCCAATAGTGCAAATCAAGCACAGAAAGAAAATTAAGGTTGATAGTGATCATATTTAATAAGTAAGAAAGATATATAATAAATTGCTTCTCTTCTTAAAAACGAAATGCCTTCAATCTCTCTTTTGCTCCCTTAATTAATTCTATTCATCGTTACCAAAAAAACCTGTTAGCAAAATGTGTGATGCATGAGATTAATTGAATTGTTAAAGGTGAAATATTTCAATTATAAAATATAAGTTTGATTTTTTTATCGGTATTTGCTTTAGTAAATAAACTGTTTATTGCAAGATGCACTGCAAAAGGCTTGTAAATTGAAGTGTTTTGTACATAGCATATCACTGTTTCATGCTCCCATTTTAACTTTACATGTCATCCTTCAAAATTGGATTCTCTGACGATGAGATATAAATTGATAACAATTATCATATGAAAATACAACAGTAGATAATTCGATAATTTTAATAATGATATTTATATTTTATTTTGTTAAATCATGAACAAATATGAGACAACCTTCAAATTTTTTTAAGGCCCTTTATATTTTTAACTTATCATATTGTATTACATTCACTAATGAATTGGCTCAATTATCATAAGTCATAACGATGCTCAAATCAGTACAGAACCTTCTTAGGGTCACAGATGGGAAAGCTTACACCAAGAAAAGTAATAAGATTGCTAATTTGACTCTAAGATTATTTCCAGCTGACAGGATACTGTGGAGAGATTTGACTTAACTTTTGTTATGAGAGATCGTGACCATATAGAATCACTAAGGTGATACAAAGTAGGATATTCTTATCATCTATAGCTCTATCACCCCCATCACCCATTTCAATACCTCGTGCCAAATACCTTCTCAAATATCAGCAAAGTTTGATATTTAAAACTCCAATAAGTGTACAGCTTCTTTGAGAAAAGATAAATCTTAAAAGATTTCCTAATAAACCATAAAAGACTCGATCAATTATTGACTTCAGTCCGCTTTAATAAATTGCCCAGAAGTACATACTGGTTTATTTGAACTCTCATACTAGAAACCTATTCAGCCAATTTCATAACATGTACAACACAAGATCCATTATTTAGTACAAAGTCTCACTAAGTTGGGAACTTTGATGCGGTTCTTTGCCAAAGAAGTAAGGAGGATGTTAAAACTTCAAAGAACCACATAGGTAAGAATTTAGAGTGAACAGCCTGAGATACAACAATATACAACCAAGCTTATCTGAAACTCTAGGAATTTAATAGGTGAGACAGGCAATAAAAATGTCTAATCCCCTGTCATATGAATCTCAAATTTTCTCAAACACGTGCATTAAGTGACTTAATATGGGTAGTTACAGTCTTTGAACTCTTCTTAGGTCCAACATCACTAAGGCACAGAAATAATAGTTTTTAAACACGACAGATATCCAGATAAACTAAATAAAGCATACAGCCCAAAATTTAACATCAAACTAACAAAAGTTAGCAAGTTAGTATCGTGAAGAATAAATAGATGAACATAATCAGCATTCCTTTCTAAGCTTGTATGTAATTGTAATCACCTGAAAAGTTCTTAACAAGAAAATGCAAATACATTATACAAGTTTATTTGTCTCACTTGTGGTTTTTATATGTAAAATCATCTACAGTATTGTCACTTATCTACTCCTTTAGAATGACTTGACAGGGTGTCTCAAAGTAATATGTTAACCATTGTATTTATCTGACCATCCTTGTTATAGCTATTTGTGCAATATATCTCCAACTTGCATGTCACATAGTAGTGGAATATTAGGTTGCCTGACTTAATGGTTCTAGGTTTAGATAGCACTTCTATACTTGAGCTTGGACAATAGTATTGGCTCAAAGGATATTTGGTATTCAAGACCCAGCCCTTGCCCATATGGAAGGTTAACATTCTGCCTAATCTACGCCTTGTCCGTATAATATACTCATGGCATGACTTGAAATTTAAGAAGGAAATACAGCTTAATACCAGTTAATGATCTATTTTAAACTTTTACAATGGATTACTGTGTGCAAATTGATATTAATAGACCCATCCAATAACAAACTTTCAAATGTCCTTAAAACTTACTTTAAGAGATTTAGTCAATAAGATATTGGTTCTCACGAATAATTTTCCAGCTACCATCAAGAGTGGAATATTCAAAGGCAGAAACTTATTACCTATTAACTGGGCATACATGATGCAGCGTGTTATATGCATGTTTGGCCTAAATTTGCAGGACTAATGTTGATATACCATGTCTGCAATAAATCAATGAATAATTGCAAAAGATTGAGAAGATCTACGAAATAAACAGAAGAAACACTTCGAAATACCTGTGTACAATGTTGAGAAGACTGTAGCAACATTGAACTGTAGGCCCCTTTAGGGTTCTGTTCTTGTCTCCAACAACTACCCTCAGTGCACATACTTCATATATTTTATTGATGCCAACATCTTTCCTTTTCATCTACAGCAAGATAAGAACAAGAACTTCGACATCAGCAGGACATTGTAAGGGCTTTCCCAACAAAATAACAGTCAGATTGCTTGCTTATTTTTTAGTAAAAGATTTTAGAATCACATTTTAATTCTGGCTTAACTGACAATGCATCTTCTGAAAGGCCAAGTTAAATTCTTCAAGGATACAATGCAACAAAAGGATTTTCAGCACAAAAAGTCTCTTATATAGATCTGAGATGTTGATAAATGTTCAGCAGTACATAAGAACTAAAGTTCATGGTCGATTCCTAGATGCCTCTTTGAAACATGTAGTGAAATTAACTCTATTATGATATTGATAAAACCAACAGCTGCGAGCTGCAATTATAAAATAATCACAGTCGAACACCTTCACAATACTGTTAATTATGTACGGCGACCAAGAAAATTTTGAACCATGACAAAGGAAGAGGCTTTGACTGCATTTGCCCCTAACAACACGCACAATTATAATATTTTACAGCTAAGAAGCAAAGCATCCAAAAGTTGATACACATACATTAGTTGTTACTCCTACCTTGCAGTAGATACTATACAAACTTTTTAATCGAGTAGATAAAGTAACCTCCATCCCTGGAAGATAACTGCAGTGCAAAAGAGGAGAGGATGAGAAAGCATCTACAAGATATGACCAAACTAACAATAGTTGCTCTCACATGCACAGGAGTTAAAACTAATATATAAAACCAAAATAGTTTTATTAGAAAAAAGCAGCAGCAAAACATATGAAATTGATATGAACAGCTCCCTCTCAAATGCCTCCTCGCAAACAACAAGAAATGCCAGAGCAATTCCAGCATCCTGCACAAACTTCGGTTTTGGTTCCATCTCTGAACTTCTTCCAAGATTATTAAGAAAGTTAGTATGTTTTCTCTGATCCAATAAGATGTCAAAAGGAACCATTTCATCCAAAAGATCCTGCATGTATAAAACAACTGGAACAAATTACTCAAATTTAAGGTTTCTGTTGAATACTGCATTTAAAACTTGTTTGTCTGCCTACCGACCCAAAACCCTCTAACCCTTTTGTTCTTCAGCATACGTACTTCCAGATATGTGCAAATATGTTGGCACAATTATAATTACATGGATTAAAAAAGCTGGAATTATATTTAGAGCTAATCAATGCATCTAACTGATAGGAAATTAAGACTGTCTGGTACTCTTTTGAAAAGGAAAATTCCTCAAAACTAAGCTAATTCCATAATATAATATAATATAATATAATAAAGATTGTTTGGTACTCTTTTGGAAAGGAAAATTCCTCAAAACTAATCTAGTTTCATAATATAATATAATGAGACTAAGAGGTGGATCCTATTCAGTTATGACCTTTTTAACTTGGAATTTCTTTCATTATTGTCCTATTATTTTCAAGAAGGCTAAAGCATGAAAGACAATTTGCTTCTCGAATTTTATTTGAAGAAACAAAAGGTTTCAAAAATAGTCAAGGAAGAGCATGAACCTCTTCAAAATATGCAGTAAAACACAACCAGAGCAATCTGACAGAAAATAACAGTAACTACAGATTGCAACCATCACATGGTATTTGACATGCCTAGTTTGGATAGAAATTCATGACAACATAATAAAGCTACTGCACCAAATTCATCGACCAAATGCCTTTTACTAAAGAATTGAAGCAAGCTATGCTGTTCAGTGGTCAATATGCAGTCCTATAATTACAATGTAAGTTGAGACATCTTCCAAGATCATGTGTTGAAGGTGCCCAATGACAGCATGTTAGGTGTTTTTTATTAACAGTATCCAAGGTTCACTAAGAAGAAAACTAGTATTTAGTCTATCAAAGGAAGGCTGAAACGACCTGTCTACCTGAAATTTTTCATCCTTTGTTGATATTCTGGCAGGAAGCCAGGATTTCTCAACATTATGCATTAAAACTTTCCGATATTAGCAAGCGGTCGTTAAAATTGGCAAAAATCCTAATACATCAAAGCAAGCCTTAAAACCACCAAAAAGAATATAACTAAATATAGAACCATCATCATTTCCGTCCTATATGCTTACCTTTATGCTATTAATATCCTCATCACTCACAGAAGCTTCATCTTCATGAGCTGAATTGTTTTCTTGTACCAAAGGATCCACTGGCTTTTGCAGATATTCGTCTTGGAATAGTGCTCCTTTATTATGGGGCTCCACATTGAAGCAGATAAGCTCGCAGCTTCCTAAATATTTGAGGCTGCAACAGTGTCCCTCAAAATTGAAACAAATGTGGTTACAAAATTTATTTGATATGCATAATCCAAAAGGATTCACATTTTTAGTTAGAAGCTATAATACCTGCGGAGCAAAAGAAAAAGAAGCTACAGTATCTGTCAGAAAAGAATTTTAAGTCATGACATTGATTACCATAACACTATGGCAGACGGGTTCCAATATAATCAAAGCTTGTCACTTTTTTCTCATTCTATATTTTTGACCATCTTAATCATGCTATATGCAATATTTATAAGTTTAATGGCAATTCATCCAAAATGTGCAGATAGCATGGACCTAAAACTCAAAACAAAATATTGCTGTTCCTGCATGAATCTAAAAGGTGATGAAACGCTATCTGCTGCATAGCTGTCAAGAACTTTGTAACCACAGTTTCATATAGCAATGCCTGATTATGAACATAGAACCCATAAAACCATACTCTTAACTGATCTTAAACTGTAAGTGTTAGGAACCAGATTTTAAGTACTAATTTTTTTTGGCTACATTAGGAAAAAGAGAAATATAACAAATGAAGTGAAAATTCCATGATTGTTGTCCCAATTTAAAAAAAACTCATACACAATATGTGTCCCACTTTCCAATAAATTAGTTTAGCTACACAATTTAAAAAAAAAAAGGGAAGAAACAAGAGAGAGAAAAAGAACAAGGGCTTTAGCATTTAGGGATTATGAGTATAATACCATGAAATGTTCTAATATCATATTAAGCATCCAACCTAAATTCTATTGGCAATTAGTTGAGAAGACAAAATACAACCTAAACTTAACTATAATGCCACTTAAAAATAACATTACCAAACTCAATGGACAAAAGGTGCCTAAATGAAATACATGTCCCAATCAAATAGGGTTAATAAAACTCAAACTACATGATGAATAGAGTAAAGGACGTATGCAGTGTAAAATCATCAAGTACAATTAATATCATTAATGATGTTATGATAAATGCTCTTGCAACTTCCATGAACTAGAAACACACTCCTTTACCTGAAGAACAACGAAGCAAAGATCTTCCAGCTCTGCTTTCAGTGCTCACAGACCCAATCTAGAAGTTAGGGAACACCAAAAAAGTAAGGTTTCTTGTGCAACAGCCTGAGCCTTAGCTAGGGGCAGGGCATAACTGTAAAGAATGATCACACCTTTGAGTGCAATTCATACATCAATACCTTAAAGATTAACCTTCAAACCATTGAACTATAAATTTTAAGAATTATAGCACCACAGATTTTGTTATAAATTTCTCAGAGCTTGACACACTGTGGAGCAATCTGTTCTTATAAAAATGTTCGATGGAGAAAAACAGTGTGTCTATAATGCAAGATTCCTAAAGGGTTTAGAAATTTAGAATTCAAAAGATTCAATAAATGGATTAATAATTTTTTTGATTTCAATGAATTTTGGGATCAAAAGCAGGGTCTTTTAGGCTCAAAATACGTAAATACATGTGCGTGAGAGAGAGAGAGAGAGCTTCCATTAGAAACTCTGAGTTTGGTTCTTACATGGCATGGCATGCCACATCACCATATAGAAAGCTGTTATTTTGTCATGTTTGTGCCATTTAAACTCTAATGTACTAAAGATAATGGATTTTAATAGTTGCCATCAAAATAAAGCACAATTAAACAAAAATAATAATAAAAGGAAAGGGGCTTATTTAGCAAAATTGGAAAAGTAAAATTGCTTTTTTTGGTATTTTAGCCTAAAAGTTTTTGTAGTTGTATGCACAATTGTAAGAATCAGAAAACTGAAAACCAGTGCCCGCAGAATAAAAAGTCAAACCTTAGTGGAGAGACGAGCTCCAGAGCCAATAGCAAAGGCAGTAACAGCTAATTGGGTAATAGCAGAAGTGACAGTCCCATGGACAGTGGCAGCAGAGCCAAAGGCGGCAGCAGCAGCAGCAGCTATGGTGTTAAGGGAAGCAGAAACAGTGAATTTATGGGGAATACACCTTAAGTTAGAAGCAGTTTTTGGATGGAATTTGTGGAGAAAAAGAGGGGAAGTTTGGTGGGCAACAAACATTTTCTTGGAATGGATATGGGATTGGCATGAAGAAGAAGAACAAAAAGAGAGAGTGCATGTTAAGGTTTAAACAAAAAAAAAAAATCAGTTGTTTTACATGATTCTTTTGTCGTTAGAGGCTAAGATTAAG
>NW_019168182.1:225887-251127 GCF_002303985.1 Durio zibethinus
ATATCTCTTTTTCTTCTCACAAATTTCAAGTTGATGAAATTAAGAGTTTTCATTTTATTAACAATTTTAAAATAAATCTTGAAATTGTTCAGTTTTCAAACAAGTCTAAAGAAAGGCATTATACAGATAACCAAAATTTTATATCTCATAAAAAATTATACATTTTTCATTTACCTTCTCCTAGTTTATGGACAAAAATAGAGACTGAATCAAACCATCCTTCGATTTCTAGAACCAAACAATTTGGAGGAAGTGGAGAAGTAAAGAACATCGAATGCACCCATTGAAGTAGCTTAGGAAGTTTAATAATCTCTTTTGTTAGAAGATTAAAGAGAAATGGGTGTGCCTTATCTGGAGTCATTAGTAGCCAGCCGCACTTTGAAAAGCAGATTTCAACACCTAATACTTTTACAGGAGGGTCCAATTCGTAAGTGTAATTATGCATAAGGTAAAAAAATTGACTTTTATTAGTAGTACCTTTGAGGATTCAGAACAATTATGAAAATGGAGAATTTACATTATGATCGAATAGAGAAGGAAGTGTATGTGGTGGAGTAATGGGGATTGGTCACTATGCTTTGCAAATTGCACGAAAAATTGTTTTGTCCTCTACAAAGAGATTTGATGGTATCAAACTTAAAATATCTAGTGGAAAACTACTCCACACATCCTGATCGTCGTCCACTTGATACTCTTTGGATGGTATCAAATCTTTGTTTTATATAGTTGCTGTGGCATTTACAAAAGAGTTAACCAAAAATTTGATTGCAATATAAATTCATACATATCTTAAGAAAAATCTAAAAATTCATTTAATATTTGTTTTGCAAAGTATACAAAATATAGTTCTTTTTACTGTAAATTCCAAATTTAAGATTTTTTTACGTCAAAATTTTTCACAAAATTTCAAATATTAAAAAAGTAATTTACAGTAAAAGCACCTAGAGTATTTGTGTTAAATAGAGAATCAATCGTCGAGGGAGATCATTCCTCGGCATTAAGTTAAGCTTTGCACCACCGATTAATGTTATCTCCACTAATTAATGTTTTCATCAATTAATGTTTCACCACATGTTTTTTAACTCTTTTTTTTTTAAATTCCAATAGAAGAGAAGAAGAAAAAAAAAATAAAGTGTCCTTCGATGGCACCATCAGGAGCTCAACTAGATTTCTCTTTGTTTATAATAAATTATAATGTACACCTCCGGCCTAGCCCCTGCTCTTTGCAGCCATACTAATACAATCAGCAAGCATAACAAAACAAAGCTCTTACGGTGACTAAATTTTATTTAACTACCTATTTCAATTAAATTTGCATAATTAGTATATCGATTTAGTAAAATTTTCTTTTACAGGTAAAGCGGAAACTGAGAAATTAATCAAAAAAAAAGAAGAAGAAAAAACTAAAAACTATACCAAGCATAAACTTCTAATGAAACATAAAAGCAAGATGTAGGTTTTTTTTTTTTCGTCTTTTATCAATTGACACGAAAAAATAGTAACATTAATTTCACTTCCCAATAGTGCAAATCAAGCACAAAAAGAAAATTAAGGTTGATAGTGATCATATTTAATAAGAAAGATATATAATAAATTGCTTCTCTTTTTAAAAACGAAATACCTTTAATCTCTCTTTTGCTTCCTTAATTAATTCTATTCATCATTACCAAAAAAAATAGAATATATATATATATATGTAAATTTATTTATGTATGTGAGGTTATTTACGGGTTTTGGACAACTAATTAATTAGAATTCTTGTTGGATTTAAATTTATAATTACAATAGCAATAGGTATTATTAATTGTAAGCCAAAGATACTTCTTACCATATTAGGATTAATATAACAATTATATTTATTAGCTTTTGAAATTAATTATTACATTAGAAGAATTTTTTGGTCGCTTTTGAAAGGATTATAAATTAATTTATTACTTATATATCTTTCGGTCAAATATCTAATTAGCGACACATCTACATATTTCACCCTTAATTAAATCATTAAGCTAAGTACAAAAACTTTTCATCTAACTATAAAAAAAATTAAAAACCTGTAAGCAAAATGGTTGATGCATGAGATTAATTGAATTGTTAAAGGTGAAATATTTCAATTATAAAATATAAGTTTGATTTTTTTATCGGTATTTGCTTGAGTAAATAAACTGTTTATTCCAAGATGCACTGCAAAAGGCTTGTAAATTGAAGTGTTTTGTACATAGCAGATCATTGTTTCATGCTCCCATTTTAACTTTACATGTCATCCTTCAAAATTGGATTCTCTGACGATGAGATATAAATTGATAACAATTATCATATGAAAATACAACAGTAGATAATTCGATAATTTTAATAATGATATTTATATTTTATTTTGTTAAATCATAAACAAATATGAGGCAACCTTCAAATTTTTTTAAGGCCCCCTATTTTGTTAACTTATCATATTGTATTACATTCACTAATGAATTGGCTCAATTATCATAAGTCATAATGATGCTCAAATCAGTAGAACCTTCTTAGGGTCACAGATGGGAAAGCTTACACGAAGAAAAGTAATAACATTGCTAGTTGGACTCTTAAGATTATTTCCAGCTGACAGGATACTGTGGAGAGATTTGACTTAACCTTAGTGATGAGAGATCACGGCCATATAAAATCACTAAGGTGATACAAAGTAGGATGATCTTATCATCTATAGCTCTATCACCCCCATCACCCCTTTCAATACCTCGTGCCAATTACCTTCACAAATATCAGCAAAGTTTGATATTTAAAACTCCACTAAGTGTACAGCTTCTTTGAGAAAAGATAAATCTTAAAAGATTTCCTAATAAACCATAAAAGACTCGATCAATTATTGACTTCAGTCCACTTTAATAAACTGCCCAGCATTACCTACTGGTTTATTTTAACTCTCATACTAGGTTCAGCCAATTTCATAACATGCACAACACAAGATCCATTATTTAGTACAAAGTCTCACTAAGTTAGGAACTTTGATGCGGTTCTTTGCCAAAGAAGTAAGGAGGATGTTAAAACTTCAAAGAACCACATAGGTAAGAATTTAGAGTGAATAGCCTGAGATACAACAATATACAACCAAGCTTATCTGAAACTATAGGAATTTAATAGGTGAGACGGACAATAAAAATGTCTAATCCCCTATCATATGAATCTCAAAATTTCTCTAAGACGTGCATTAAGTGACTTAATAGGGGTAGTTACAGTCTTTGAACTCTTCTTAGGTCCAACATCACTAAGGCACAGAAATAATAGTTTTTAAATACGACAGATATTCAGATAAACTAAATAAACCATATAGCCCAAAATTTAACATCAAACTAACAAATGTTAGCAAGTTAGTATTGTGAAGAATAAATAGATGAACGTAATCAGCATTCCTTTCAAGCTTGTATGTAATTGTAATCATCTGAAAAGCTCTTAACAAGAAAATGCAAATACATTATACAAGTTTATTTGTCTCACTTGTGGTTTTTATATGTAAAATCATCCACAGTATTGTCACTTCTCTACTCCTTTAGAATGACTTGACAGGGTGTCTCAAAGTAATATATTAACCATTGTATTTATCTGAACATCCTTGTTATAGCTACTTGTGCAATATATCTCCAACTTGCATAGCACATAGTAGTGGAATATTAGGTTGCCTCACTTAATGGTTTTAGGTTTGTATAGCACTTCTATACTTGAGCTTGGAACAATAGTATTGCTCAAGGATATTTGGGTATTCAACCCCAGCCCTTGCCCAATATGGAAGTTAACATCCTGCCCAATCTAGTCTTGTCGTATAATAATGCTCATGCATGACTTGAAATTAAGAAAGAAATACAGCTTAATACAGTTAATGATCTATTTTAAACTTTTACAATGGATTACTGGTGCAAAATTTGTTGGGCTAAAAGCCTCCAATCCAATCACAACAGCGGAAGCGAAATCAAACAATAAATTAAACACACAAGAGACAACAATTTAACGTGGTTCGGTCCAACTGACCTACATCCACGGATGAGAAACAAGATCCACTAGTTGTAGAGAATTACAAACATACATCATATCATCGACCTCACTCAACAATCAATACTCATAAGATACTCTCAATCTCCTCTAGTCCTATGAAGTATTCTCTACCCAAACAAACACAAACCCAAACCCTTGTGCATTCTTTCAACATAATCAAACACATACCCATATGCTCCCATACATCATACCTATGTGGACCCTCTCAGTTTCCTCTAGTCCACTCACAAACAAACATACACACCCATAAGACGTAAAGCCTCAATACTCCTATAGGGTGTCTATCCTATAAAACCCTACAACTCTCTTACATCTTTTTTCTCATACTTTACACTGTAGAGACCACCTATTTATAACCATACAAACTTGCCCATTAAAAATCCATCTCCTCTTAGAATTCTTCTCTTGTAAGTCAGACTTCCCTATTAAGAATCCCTTTCCTTTTAAAATTCTTCTCTTGTAAGTCAAACTTACCTATTAAGAATCATCTTTCTCTTGGAATTCTTCTTTTGCAAGTCTTCTTGTCCATCAAGAAATATCTGACAAATCTCAAACAAATCTCTTATAGGATTTGAGTCAATATTTCCAACAATCTCCACCTTGACTCAAATTTCATCAATCATCTGTTTTCATGCTAGACATGCTTGGCTCCACCTGCAATGGAAGTCTTACAATAATCTTCTCTTCTCTTGTGTCTTCACGCTTTATACAAACCAATCTTTAATCTTCAAAACTCGAACTCGAACTCTTCCTTTTTTTATATCTCAAACTGTCAACTATTCTCATGTCTCGAACTATCGGCTCTTTTCACCTCTTGAATCTTCAACTCTTCTCACGTTTCGAACCTTCAGCTCTGATACCACTTATTGAAAAACACATCTCTGATACCATTTGTTGGGCTAAAAGCCTCCAATCCAATCACAACAGCGGAAGCGAAATCAAATAATAAATCAAACACTTAAGAGACAACAATTTAACGTGGTTCGGTCCAACTGACCTACATCCACGGATGAGAAACAAGATCCACTAGTTGTAGAGAATTACAAACATACATCATATCATCGACCTCACTCAACAATCAATACTCATAAGATACTCTTAATCTCCTCTAGTCTTATGAAGTATTCTCTACCCAAACAAACACAAACCCAAACCCTTGTGCACTCTTTCAACATAACCAAACACATACCCATATGCTCCCATACATCATACCTATGTGGACCCTCTCAGTTTTCTCTAGTCCACTCACAAACAAACATACACACCCATAAGACGTAAAGCCCCAATACTCTTATGGGGTGTCTATCCTATAAAACCCTACAACTCTCTTACATCTTTTTTTTCATACTTTACACTGTAGAGACTTCACCTATTTATAACAATACAAACTTGCCCATTAAGAATCCATCTCCTCTTAGAATTCTTCTCCTGTAAGTCAGACTTACCTATTAAGAATCCCTTTCCTTTTAGAATTCTTCTCTTGTAAGTTAAACTTACCTATTAAGAATCTTCTTTCTCTTGAAATTCTTCTTTTGCAAGTCTTCTTGTCCATCAAGCAATATCTGACAAATCTCAAACAAATCTCTTATGGGATTTGAGTCAATATTCCCAACATAATACCCACGCGCAGCAACCACACAAAATAACAAGCTCAAATCAAGAATAAGAACACACAAATATTTGGTTCGGTCCAACTCAAAATGGCCTACTCCAAATCTAATTCACTATCAAATAAGTCTTTACAATTGTGAGACTTTTAGAATGAAAAAAGTCTCCTAAAACTCCTTATTCAAAACTTAACCCAAAACTCAATTACATCCTTTTAATAGCCTACTCACTTAGCTATTCTCTTGGTGTCTAACTCTTTGAGGTTACAAACTAAAACCAAAACATCTTATTTATAAGGGTGAAACCCTTTATACCTTTACTAAACTCCCGATGTGGGATACAAGACAAACTCAAACTTACTTAACTTTCGATGTGGGATTCTGAGATTCAAGGCAAATCCCAACAAATCCTCCGTTGACTTGAATCTTCAAACACTTCAACAGTATCTACAAAGCTAACATGCTTACCTTTCTTCTTTTTTTTCATCACAGGCATTCCAGCAACTTAGCCTCCATCAAACATGTACAAGTGATTGACCATATTCCCTTGTAGGATCACACTATCATTCTTATACACTTTCAACCAATCATTACTACCATAAAATGTGTACCCCCGCGAAGCTAACTCACCTAAAGCAATCAAATTATAGTGACAATTTGGTACATACCTTACATGACGAAGTGTCCTAATAACACCATTATGAGATCTAAGGCGAACACTCCCAATGCCTTGAATCTGCACCTTTTTTTTGTTAGCAACCACAATATCTCCATACTTTTCATTCTCATTCAACTCCACAAAGCAACTCCTATCATTGCAAACATGAACTGTAGCAGTTGAATCTAAAACCCAACCTTTATCACTTTTCAAAGTCTGGGTCTCATCCACACAAGTTGTCAAAACATCATCATCATCAGACACAACAGCAGTAGTATCACTTTTTTCTTCATCTGATTTTTTCTCATCATTCGCCCTTTTAAAAGCAGCCATATCCCTTCTCAGCTTCCTGCAGCGCACTTGGATATGTCCCTTCTCACCACAATAATAACATTTTACATCACTGTAATCTCTGTCTCTTGACTTGGATCTCCATTTTGATCCATCAATCCTCTTTTGAGTCCTCCCTCGATCAAAACCCTCTACAGCTAGTGTACTCCCCCCAGGTGATGAGTTCTGAGCTCCCATAAACCTTTCATTCTCACGCAACAGGGCAGTCACATCATCCAACTTCAAAGTAGACCTGCCTACCAACACAGTCTGAACTAAAGGCCTATAAGACTTGGGCAAAGATGACAGCAAAATTAAAGCCTTCTCTTCATCTTTTAACTCATCAACAGAAATCGCTAGCAATTGAGAAACCAATCTATTAAACTCATTCAGGTGATTATGAAGACTCATACCTTTTTTCATCTTCAGAGAATACAGATCCATCTTCAAACATAATCTATTAGTCAACGACTTCGAAGCATAAATACCTTCAAGCTTATCCCACAAACTCTTCGGAGTACTCTCAGTCAACACACTGTACTTTACTTCTGGAGCTAACGCCAATCTAATAGTACTAACAGCCTTCTTCTGAATCCTATTCCAATTAGCATCAGACATTCCCTCAGGCTTACTACTCTCTAATGCCTGATCCAACCCTTATTGTACTAACAGATCTTGAATCGTACTTTGTCATAACATAAAATTACTCTTTCTATCAAATAACGGAATCTCAAACTTAGGCATAGACATACCAGACATACCTTCTTCAGACATCTTCAAACACTGCTTCATGATCTCTTGGGCCCACGAACCTTAAACCTCGAACCTCGCTCTGATACCACTTGTTGGGAAATATCACAATACCTACGCGTAACAACCACACAAAATAACAAGCTCAAATCAAGAATAAGAACACATAAATATATTTGGTTCGGCCCAACTCAAAATGGCCTACTCCAAATCTAATTCACTATCAAATAAGTCTTTACAATTGTGAGACTTTTAGAATGAGAAAAGTCTCCTAAAACTCCTTACTCAAAACTTAACCCAAAACCCAATTACACCCTTTTAATAGCCTACTCACTTAGCTATTCTCTTGGTGTCTAACTCTCTGGGGTTACAAACTAAAACCAAAACATCTTATTTATAAGGGTGAAACCCTTTATACCTTTACTAAACTCCCGATGTGGGATACAAGACAAACTCAAACTTACTTAACTTTCGATGTGGGATTCTGAGATTCAAGGCAAATCCCAACAATTACCTTCACAAATATCAGCAAAGTTTGATATTTAAAACTCCACTAAGTGTACAGCTTCTTTGAGAAAAGATAAATCTTAAAAGATTTTCTAATAAACCATAAAAGACTCGATCAATTATTGACTTCAGTCCACTTTAATAAACTGCCCAGCATTACCTACTGGTTTATTTTAACTCTCATACTAGGTTCAGCCAATTTCATAACATGCACAACACAAGATCCATTATTTAGTACAAAGTCTCACTAAGTTAGGAACTTTGATGCGGTTCTTTGCCAAAGAAGTAATGAGGATGTTAAAACTTCAAAGAACCACATAGGTAAGAATTTAGAGTGAACAGCCTGAGATACAACAATATACAACCAAGCTTATCTGAAACTATAGGAATTTAATAGGTGAGACGGACAATAAAAATGTCTAATCCCCCATCATATGAATCTCAAAATTTCTCTAAGACGTGCATTAAGTGACTTAATAGGGGTAGTTACAGTCTTTGAACTCTTCTTAGGTCCAACATCACTAAGGCACAGAAATAATAGTTTTTAAATACGACAGATATTCAGATAAACTAAATAAACCATACAGCCCAAAATTTAACATCAAACTAACAAATGTTAGCAAGTTAGTATTGTGAAGAATAAATAGATGAACGTAATCAGCATTCCTTTCAAGCTTGTATGTAATTGTAATCACCTGAAAAGCTCTTAACAAGAAAATGCAAATACATTATACAAGTTTATTTGCCTCACTTGTGGTTTTTATATGTAAAATCATCCACAGTATTGTCACTTCTCTACTCCTTTAGAATGACTTGACAGGGTGTCTCAAAGTAATATATTAACCATTGTATTTATCTGAACATCCTTGTTATAGCTACTTGTGCAATATATCTCCAACTTGCATAGCACATAGTAGTGGAATATTAGGTTGCCTGACTTAATGGTTCTAGGTTTGTATAGCACTTCTATACTTGAGCTTGGAACAATAGTATTGCTCAAGGATATTTGGTATTCAACCCCAGCCCTTGCCCATATGGAAGTTAACATCCTGCCCAATCTAGTCTTGTCGTATAATAATGCTCATGCATGACTTGAAATTAAGAAGGAAATACAGCTTAATACAGTTAATGATCTATTTTAAACTTTTACAATGGATTACTGGTGCAAAATTGATATTAATAGACCATCCAGATCACGAACTTTCAAATGTCCTTAAACTTACTTTAAGAGATTTAGTCAATAAGATATTGGTTCTCACGAATAATTTTCCGGCTACCATCGAGAGTGGAATATTCAAAGGCAGAAAGTTATTACATCTTAACTGGGCATATATGATGCAGCATGTTATATGCATGTTTGGCCTAAATTTGCAGGACTAATGTTGATATACCATTTCTGCAATAAATCAATGAATAATTGCAAAAGATTGAGAAGATCTACGAAATAAACAGAAGAAGCACTTTTAAATACCTGTGTACAGTGTTGAGAAGACTGTAGCAACATTGAACTGCAGGCCCCTTTAGGGTTTTGTTCTTGTCTCCAACAACTACCCTCAGTGCACATACTTCATATATTTTATTGATGCCAACATCTTTCCTTTTCATCTACAGCAAGATAAGAACAAGAACTTCGACGTCAGCAGGACATTGTAAAAGCTTTCCCAACAAAGTAACAGTCAGATTGCTTGCTCATTTTTTAGTAAAAGATTTTAGAATCACAATTTAATTCTGGCTTAACTGACAATGCATCTTCTGAAAGGCCAAGTTAAATTCTTCAAGGATACAATGCAACAAAAGGATTTTCAGTACAAAAAGTCTCTTATCTAGATCTGACATGTTGATAAATGTTCAGCGGTACATAAGAATTAGAGTTCATGGTCGATTCTTAGATGCCTCTTTGAAACATGTAGTGAAATTAACTCTATTATGATATCGATAAAACCTATGGCTGCGAGCTGCAATTATAAAATGATCACAGTCGAACACCTTCACAATACTGTTTATTATGTATGGCGATCAAGAAAATTTTGAACCATGGCAAAGGAAGAGGCTTTGACTGCATTTGGCTCTAACAACGCGCACAATTACAATATTTTACAGCTAAGAAGCAAAGCATCCAAAAGTTGATACACATACATTAATTGTTACTCCTACCTTGCAGTAGATACTATACAAACTTTTTAATCGGGTAGATAAAGTAACCTCCATCCCTGGAAGATAACTGCAGTGCAAAAGAGGAGAGGATGAGAAAGCATCTACAAGATATGACCAAACTAACAATAGTTGCTCTCACATGCACAGGAGTTAAAACTAATATATAAAACCAAAATAGTTTTATTAGAAAAAAGCAGCAACAAAACATATGAAATTGATATGAACAGCTCCCTCTCAAATGCCTCCTCGCAAACAACAAGAAATGCCAGAGCAATTCCAGCATCCTGCACAACCTTCGGTTTTGGTTCCATCTCTGAACTTCTTCCAAGATTATTTAAGAAAGTTAGTATGTTTTCTCCGATCCAACAAGATGTCAAAAGGAACCATTTCATCCATAAGATCCTGCATGTATAAAACAACTGGAACAAATTACTCAAATTTAAGGTTTCTGTTGAATACTGCATTTAAAACTTGTTTGTCTGCCTACCGACCCAAAACCCTCTAACCCTTTTGCTCTTCAGCATACATACTTCCAGATATGTGCACCTATGTTGCCACAATTATAATTACATGGATTAAAAAAGCTGGAATTATATTTAGAGCTAATCAATGCATCTAACTGATAGGGAATTAAGACTGTCTGGTACTCTTTTGAAAAGGAAAATTCCTCAAAACTAATCTAATTCCATAACATAATATAATATAATATAATATAATATAATAAAGATTGTTTGGTACTCTTTTGAAAAGGAAAATTCCTCAAAACTAATCTAATTTCATAATATAATATAATGAGACTAAGGGGTGGATCCTATTCAGTTATGACCTTTTTAACTTGGAATTTCTTTCATTTTGTCCTATTATTTTCAAGAAGGCTAAAGCATGAAAGCCAATTTGCTTCTCGAATTTTATTTGAAGAAACAAAAGGTTTCAAAAATAGTCGAGGAAGAGCATGAACCTCTTCAGAATATGCAGTAAAACACAACCAGAGCAATCTGACTGAAAATAACAGTAACTACAGATTGCAACCATCACATGGTATTTGACATGCCTAGTTTGGATGGAAATTCATGACAACAAAATAAAGCTACTGCACTAAATTCATCGACCAAATGCCTTTTACTGAAGAATTGAAGCAAGCTATGCTGTTCAGTGGTCAATATGCAGTCCTATATAATTACAATGTAGGTTGAGACATCTTCCAAAATCATGTGTTGAAGGTGCCCAATGACAGCATATTAGGTGTTTTTTATTAACAGTATCCAAGGTTCACTAAGAAGAAAACTAGTATTTAGTCTATCAAAGGAAGGCTGAAACGACCTGTCTACCTGAAAATTTTCATCCTTTGTTGATATTCTGGCAGGAAGACAGGATTTCTCAGCATTATGCATTAAAACTTTCCGATTTTAGCAAGCAGTCGTTAAAATTGGCAAAATCCTAATACATCAAAGCAAGCCTTAAACCAACCAAAAAGAATATAACTAGAATATAGAACCATCATCATTTCCATCCTATATGCTTACCTTTATGCTATTAATATCCTCATCACTCACAGAAGCTTCATCTTCATGAGCTGAATTGTTTTCTTGTACAAAGGATCCACTGGCTTTTGCAGATATTCGTCTAGGATATGCTCCTTTATTATGGGGCTCCACATTGAAGCCAGATAAGCTCGCAGCTTCCTAAATATTTGAGGCTGCAACAGTGTCCTCAAAATTGAAACAAATGTGGTTACAAAATTTATTTGATATGCATAATCCAAAAGGATTCACATTTTTAGTTAGAAGCTATAATACCTGCGGAGCAAAAGAAAAAGAAGCTACAGTACTGTCAGAAAAGAATTTTAAGTCATGACATTGATTACCATAACACTATGGCATACGGGTTCCAATATAATAAAAGCTTGTCACTTTTTTCTCATTCTATATCTTTGACCATCTTAATCATGCTATATGCAATATTTATAAGTTTAATTGCAATTCATCCAAAGTGTGCAGATAGCATGGACCTAAAAGTCAAAACAAAATATTGCTGTCCCTTCATGAATCTAAAAGGTGATAATAGGCTATCTGATGCATAGCTGTCAAGAACTTTGTAACCACAGTTTCATATAGCAATGCCTGTTTATGAACATGGAACCCATAAAACCATACTCTAACTGATCTTAAACTGTAAGTGTTAGGAACCGGATTTTAAGTATTGATTTTTTTTGGCTACATTAGGAAAAAGAGAAATATAACAAATGAAGTGAAAATTCCATGATTGTTGTCCCAATTTAAAAAAACTCATACACAATATGTGTCCCACTTTCCGATAAATTAGTTTAGCTACACAATTTAAAAAAAAAAGGGAAGAAACAAAGAGAGAGAAAGAGAACAAGGGCTCTAGCATTTAGGGATTATGAGTGTAATACCATGAAATGTTCTAATATCATATTAAGCATCCAACCTAAATTCTATTGGCAATTAGTTGAGAAGACAAAATACACTCTAAACTTAACTATAATGCCACTTAAAAATAACATTACCAAACTCAATGGATAAAAGGTGCCTAAATGAAATACATGTCCCAATCAAATAGGGTTAATAAAACTCAAACTACATGATGAATAGAGTAAAGGACGTATGTAGTGTAAAATCATCAAGTACAATTAATATCATTAATGATGTTATCATGTTATGATAAATGCTCTTGCAACTTCCATGAACTAGAAACACACTCCTTTACCTGAAGAACAGCGAAGCAAAGATCTTCCAGCTCTGCTTTCAGTGCTCACAGACCCAATCTAGAAGTTAGGGAACACCAAAAAAGTAAGGTTTCTTGTGCAACAGCCTGAGCCTTAGCTAGGGGCAGGGCATAACTGTAAAGAATAATCATACCTTTGAGTGCAATTCATACATCAATACCATAAAGATTAACCTTCAAATCATTGAACTATAAATTTTAAGAATTATAGCACCACAGATTTTGTTATAAATTTCTCAGAGCTTGACACACTGTGGAGCAATCTGTCCTTATAAATATGTTCGATGGAGAAAAACAGTGTGTCTATAATGCAAGATTCCTAAAGGGTTTAGAAATTTAGAATTCAAAAGATTCAATAAATAGATTAATATTTTTTTTTTTTGATTTCAATGAATTTTGGGATCAAAAGCAGGGTCTTTTAGGCTCAAAATAGGTAAATACATGTGCGTGAGAGAGAGAGCTTCCACTAGAAACTCTGAGTTTGGTTCTTACATGGCATGGCATGCCACATCACCATATAGAAAGCTCTTATTTTGTCATGTTTGTGCCATTTAAACTCTAATGTACTAAAGATAATGAATTTTAATAGTTTCCATCAAAATAAAGCACAATTAAACAAAAATAATAATAGAAGGAAAGGGGCTTATTTAGGAAATTTGGAAAAGTAAAATTGCTTTTTTTGGTATTTTAGCCTAAAAGTTTTTGTAGTTGTATGCACAATTGTAAGAATCAGAAAACTGAAAACCAGTGCCTGCAGAATAAAAAGTCAAACCTTAGTGGAGAGACAAGCTCCAGAGCCAATAGCAAAGGTAGTAACAGCTACTTGGGTAATAGCAGAAGTGACAGTCCCATGGACAGTGGCACCAAAGCCAGAGGCAGCAGCAGCAGCAGCAGCTATGGTGTTAAGGGAAGCAGAAACAGTGAATTTCTTGTGAATACACCTTAAGTTAGAAGCAGTTTTGGGATGGAATTTGTGGAGAAAAAGAGGGGAAGTTTGCTGGGCAAGAAACATTTTCTTGGAATGGATATGGGATTGGCATGAAGCAGAAGAACAAAAAGAGAGAGTGCATGTTAAGGTTTAAACAAAAAAGAAAAAAACAGATTTTTACATGATTCTTTTGTTGTTGGAGGGTAAGATTGAGATTGTAAATGTTTTAAAGAAACAGACTCTTTTATGAATTAAGAAAAATAGTAGCGATCGGAATCAAAGAATCAAACTCAAGATATCCTTTTTATTAAACGTCTGCAATAAGGGCTTCTTTTATTAAAATTCATCTTTTTACGTTAAAATTTTTACTAATTTTAAAAAATTCAATGTGATATAAAAAAACTATACCATATCAATAGCGTTATTCTAAAATTAAAATATTTTCTCCCCAACTATTGTAACTTGTAACATGAGATTTTTACTAATGGTTTTTAATTAATTTTTAAGATTTTAAACATAAAACATATTTTATGGTGAAATTTTCTATTCAAACTTTCAAATGAGATAATGTTTTATAAGAAAAGATGAAAAGAGAGTTATCTTCATTTGCTGACTTTATAAAAAAAAAATTACTACTATGTTTTATTGGTTTTTTATTATTTTTTGGGTATTGAAGAGCATTTGCTCACCTTAGGCTTATGGTTTAGATATTTAAAAAAAATTGTTATGAAAAAACTTAATAAGTAAATCATTTGATAAAAAACAAAGCGATTGAAATTTAAACTTGTTTTTCTAAGTCAAGTTAGTTAAGAAATCGATAGAAATTAAATCGACAACCAATGACGCAAACAACTTTCTCAAGCAAAATTTTCTTTTCATTTTTCAGTAGCTAAAATTCTCCAGTAAATAGACCAAGCTGACTCCCAATTATGTCCAAAGCTATTTCTAGTTTGTATTTGTATGCTGGTTCTTGCTTTGTTCGATCAAATTTTTTACTTTTTAACCTGGAATTTAAGCAAAGAATATAGTTCACCTTGCAAGATTTGAAATATAGCAATGGCACATCATCAAGCCTTGAGCAATTAGATAAAATAGGCTCATTCAGAAGACACTAATAACCAATGGTACTTGAAAGTTTCCTTAGATTTTTGCAATCTTTAAGATTTAAAAAAATTTAGTATTTTTATCTCACAAATAGATTGATCAACGTCACTCAGCTTGATTTTTGCAATCGTTGAGCATTAATTTCTTAAGGCTAAAGAGTCTTGAAAAGTTAGAAGTTTTAAGAAGGCTATGTAAATAATTGAGATTAATGGTTTCACATTTGGAAGAAACCGAGAATGAAGACAAAACTAAAAACAATTAGATAATGTTTAGTTTCAAAAAACAGAGTCATATTTTATTTTTATTTTTTTTGGAAAATGATGAACATGAGTGAAATCGTGTTTGGTAATTGAAAATAAAAACAAATTTTTAGAAATAAAAATAAAAATGGGTTAAAATATGAAAACAAAAAACATATTTTAATTGAAAAAATAAGGGATGTACACTACTTTTTTACTTGTGTTTTGCAAGTTACCATATTTGAATACATTTTAATGTCATTAATTAATAAATATAACTTATATTTATATTAGATGCCATTAATAGTAATATCATTGATATTTTATTTATTTCCTTATTTTTGCATTTAAAAAATTATTTTCATTACCAAATACATTTTTTAGAAAACAAAAAATAAAAAATAAAACTATTTTCTAAAAAATAAAAATTAAAATAAAAACCAAAAACGTTTTTTCAATCCAAATAGTCTTTAGTTTTCTTTTAAAAAATGAAACAATTAGTTTTTATAAATGTGATGTTGCTTCATTAAAACGAAATAAAAATTATTATTTCCAAACTTGTTTTAGGTTAGTTTTGCTCATGTCAAGAATAATTAACATCGAAATATCTAAATTTATAGGAAGACACTCTCGAGGAAATCCATGCTTCCACCATGCCACATCACTAGCAATCAAATGGGTAGCCGACACGATTAAAACTAAAAAGTGATTGCAACCACATCGCACTGACACCCATTTGAATATAAATGAAGTCCAAGTTTTGCATCTTTGCAAATACTTCAATTTTCATATCTATCTCATTGGACATGGGAAATGGATTTATAACATGTAAATTAGCAGTTGCCTTTCCAAAGTTGTCTTCTAATAATCTTTTTAAGTCAATGGTCAAGTATTTAACAATTTCGATATCCTATTGAAAGAAAAAGTTTTTTTAGAAAGAAAATTAAAAAATTATATATTTTGGGTAAAACAAAAGGCATGAAAGATATAGGTAGACATTTTAAGTCTCTTGCAATTTTTCTTCTTGCATCAAATGCATCATTAGCCATCTTTTTTACTAACAATTAGGAAAGACTTGCTAATGAGATTTTAAATTCTAATTATTGTACAAAAATCAAAACTATTTAATTTTATATTTGTATACGAAAGATAAAATCATATAAAATATATATTCAAACATAATCATTTACACTTATTTAGCAAAAATATAAACGAAAGCCTTATTTGAATTATTGGTTCATTGAATAAAATTACAATTTAAAAATTATTTCTTTTCATAGCATAAATCCTTTAAATTGAATGCAAGAATTTTTTTCATTGAGAGTTATCGACTACCAGTCACACATTTGAGTTCCCATCTTTGGAACAAGTAATTGTGAGCCAATTTCTTGAATTGAAGACTTTTTGTCATGGAGTTCTAAATGTCTCCCCCGGCTAAGAAGAGTCGAAGTAAAAAACAAAGATGAGAAAGGATCTTGGGCAGGTGACCTCAACAGTTCCATCCAACAGCTTTACACAGAAAAGGTACTTATAAATTTACCAAAACCTATTTATCTCTAATCTTGTTTGTTTTCTAAGGATCTTGCAATTAATATCTCTGTTTCTTGGTGCTGTTTTGAAAGCCATATTGCTCTGTTTTTTTTGGTTTTTCCGTTTTTATTTCTTTTTAGCCATGATATTTCTTTTTGTCTTATGATAACTAGTTAATAAGTTGGATTTTATAGGTCGGATTCCAAGGAATGGAGTATTGTGTACTTTTCGAGTTTTCTAAGTTAATGGAGATATGGAATGAGAATCTTCGAGGAGTTTTAGACTTAAAAAATCTTAAGATTTTGGAAGTCTATGGATGTAATAGGAGGCTGCCACGTTTACAATAATGTTCCCTTGGCTCCAGTATATAACTGTTGAGTCCTGTTCAAACTTGGCAAATTATTTCTCTTTGTAAGTGTAAGTTCTTAGTCGGGGTTGTTGAAAGCAAAACAAGATTTAGTCGACACTAGAATAAAGTTTATGCATATAAGTAGCAAATTATAGTCCCTCTAATGTAAATTTTCCAATGACCCTGATTTGAGATGAAAAGTTAATTAGTGTCATAAAAAACAGACCCAAACTTATTCAAATATTGAACCATCTTCTTGATTATGGCTCAATCTCACTAAAAATCCGGAGAAGAGAATAATATGTGCATCGCTCTATTATATTAATAACAATACAGGCAGTCTTTACACTCAATACATTCACAACTTTGGTAACGAAAACAATTTAATCTCCAATTCTCTAATAGGAGATCAACCTCAAATTGCTCATAAGGAAGAAGAAAACAAATCAGAGAGGTTGATACTTTATCCCTCTTCAATGAAAAGGCGATTGCTTCTTTTGTGATTGTGCTAGTATAATTGTATATTCTTGTAGCTAGCTTTTCTTGCCTCTATTAGTTTCACCTTTCATAGCATATATTTTATAAGATTTAATGCGGTTAGTTTCCCATTCCTTCCATGCATCTTATCTAAGTATAATTTATTTTGCCTCGCTTTCCCCAGATTAAATGAATTGAGAATCTCTGGCATGGGGAAGTGGAGAAAGATTTAGTGGGACAAACTCAATGAGGATTCATTTTATGAACTAAATGTCCTCATAGTGAAAAGCTGTGAAAGACTTTTGAGTGTTTTTCCATTTAATATGATGGAAAGACCTGACAAACTAAAAGAACTGCATGTATGGAACTATGATTCATTAGAAGAAATAATAGGAGCTTATTCACTCAATTCTAGTGAGTCACATGCAAAAGTTGCTAGTCAATCGATCATGTTTGTACTTCCTAAAGTGACATTCCTGGGATTTTGTACACTACCCAAATTGAAGTGTTTTTACTCCAAGATACTACAGAATGGCCATCAATAATAGAATTGCAGGTGATTGAATGCTGCAAAGTAGAGAAATTCGCTGGAGAGTATCTAAACCTACTAGAATCGCAAGGAGAGAGCCAACTTGAAATCTCTACTCAACAGCCTTTGTTTTGGGTCAGTAAGGTACGAACACCGTTAACATTTAGCTTGCACTGATGAATATCCAATATAAAATTTTATGCGGTCGATTATGTCAAGGTCAATCTGCAATAATTTGCGTTATTTTTCTAGTAATTCCAAAACTATATATTACATTACTATGCCAAGTTTTAGCTGTTCTGCTGTTTTTATTATTCTACTCTTCTCATTGTTAAATAAACAATTGGGATTTAGACCTTTTAGGTTCATTGTAGTTGCAAGTATGCTCTAAGTCCTTTGCCAATTGAAACCCTTGCTTTTTTTAACATACTTGTTTCTCAGGATTCATTCCTTAATCTACAAGTACTAATTCTTGAGAAGAATGACATTATGAAGGAAACATGGCTTGGAAAACTTCCAACTCAACATTCTAGCGAACTAAGAGCGCATGAACTCATACTCTTTCCTGACTATGCCGTCACTGTCCCAGATTGTTTCATTCAGTCATTTCGAAATTTTAGAAAGCTAGTTGTCAATGAAGCTTCCTTTAAAGAAATATTTCCAAGTGAAGGACACGTAGGTGTGGGAGAACATGCAAAAGCACTTTCTTGGTTGACTGAATTAAGTCTATCAGAACTTCCTGAGCTGACACATCTCTGGAAGGAAGAAACACCACTTGAAGATGCATCTTTCAAGAATGTGTATTACTGATTGCCAAATGATAGCAGAAGTCATAGCTTGTGCAAGTTATGAAGTGAAGGATGACATCATTTTTTCCCAGCTGAAGTATTTGGAACTTCGTAGTCTTCCAAGCCTATCAAACTTCTGGTCAGAGAACTATACCTTTCTATTCCCTTCCTTGGAAAAGGTTATTGTCAGAAACTGTTCAAAAATGAAGATTTTCTCTCAATGAGAGTTGATCACTGCCAATATACAGTAAGTTCAACTTGATGGAGATAAAAAACGCTGGGATGACTGTCGTAAGGGTTTTGGGGTCGTCAGACGTAAAATGAAGTTTTAAAATAGAGAAAAATAAAATGGAGTTGTCACCAATCTTTGTTAGGGTGTGATTGGCCACTTAAAAGTTTATCTTTTTAATAAAACTATAAAAACGGGTTTAAAGTTTATCAAAAAGATAGATTTCGGTTTATGAAAAATCAGGTTAGGTCCGGGAGTCGATTACACGTGGGGAAGGATTAGCACCCCCACAACGCCCATAAATTGGTACCATTCAACTATGCGCTATTTTCGGTGTTGGATAAAAGTGATTTTGACTTGAAATTTAATATTAATTCCCTTCGTTTTAAAAATATTTTTACTAAAATTTTTATTTAGAAATATTGTGAAAATCTTTAAGTTAAAGAATTATCTTAAAATTCTTCAACATCTAGGCAGAATTTAAAATAACTCTTTTCGCTTATGATTTAACACAATAATCCTTAAAATGAAATAACAATCTTTATAAAAAATAATTGTTAGTGACTCTTCAACATCTAGGCAGAGTACCAAGAATTATTTCTTTCGGAATGTTATTTTTATTTTTATTTTATGATATCAGAAAATAATTTTTTTTAAAGTATTATTTTTTTATTATAAATATTTTATCATCAAACAATAAATTAAAGAGAGAATAATGCAGACCATTATTGATGATAACATGTTAACATATGTATGTTAATAAGTGTTATGTAAAATGAAATGTAATTTGAACATCGGATTCTTAAGTATAATGAGACCACCCCGACTCTCCAACATCTAAGCAGAGCTTAGGTGCGACTGTTTATATTTAAGATCCCAATTTACTGTTATACTTTTTATTTATTAATCTTATTATTAAAGCGAATTAAGAAATCATGTGAAAAGACTTAACGAAGTAAAATTTTCTAAATACCCCATCAGTTAGTCTGCATTCGGGAATAAATTACTTCAAATAGAATTTTCACACGTGTCCTTAGGATTTTTAGGATTTTTTAAGTAAGGGCTTGAGTAGAGATTTTGAAGGTTTGGTTTTAAGGTTTAGAGGGTTTTGAAGTTTGAATTTTAGGATATGGAAGGTTTAGGTTTAAGAGTTTAAAAGTTTGGGATTTTGGATTTTGGGGGGTTTTGGATTTTAGGGGTTTCGAATTTTACGGGGTTTGGATTTAAGGGATTTTGGATTTTTAGCGGGTTTGGATTTAAGGGATTTTGAATTTTTAGGGGTTTTAAAAACTTAGGATTTTGAAAATTAAAAAATTAGTGTTTAAGGTTTCGTTTTTAAGAAAATACGAACATCTTAAAAATCCCCAACATCTAGGGGGATTTTTGAAGTAAGTTCGATTTTAGTGATTTTTAAAAATTAATTTAAAAATTTCTTATATTTTTTTTATTAAAATTTATTAATAATAATTCCCCAACATCTAGGCGGAATTATTTTTTTAGAAAAATATTTTTTTATTCCCTCCAACATTTAGACAGGGAAAATAATAATAACAGTAATAAATTTTTTTTGAGCATTTTTAATATATATTTTTAATCGCTTTCATTTTTATTATTATTAAAACAATGAGACATTTATTCTAACAAATTTAGAAATTTATCAAGCATAAATATAAAAATATACTTAAAATAACAAAAATAATAATAAAAAATTAAAAATTAAAAAATTTTTTTTACCTGAACCGGACCGGTCAACAGTTCGATCAACGTTGGTCTAGACCGGTCTGACTGGTTTGCGGTTCGGTCAGCTGTTCGATGATCCGACGGTTCAGATCGGTTTACTGCGCGGTTTGTATAAACCGGTTCAAGGTTGGCTGAACCGGGTTGGCGGGTCAATTTACGCGGATCTCAGGTTGGATCCGGGTCCACGTGCGGATCCTCCTTGGTTAAAACGGTGTTGTTTTGGATTTTTCCCTAAACGACGTCGTTTTGAGTTTTTGCTTTACTATTTATAGCTGAAGATTTTTTTTTGGTTCATTATTTTCTGTTTTCAAAAAAAAAAAAAGGAGAGAGGGAGAGAGAGCTCTGGGGGAAAGGTCCGCTCGCCCGTCGTCCGATCGTCGGTGGTCGAAAAATTATCAAAATTCACCGCGATGCTCCTCTCGACCTCCTGAGTTCAGATCCAAGGTCCTTTTTAGGAGAACAAGCCCCAATCGACGTAGATCGGGGTTTGAACTTTTCTAAGTTTGCTATTTTTTTTTGTAAAACGAAGGCTGATCTGATTCCTTTTTTGTTCTTACAAGAAGCTTGGCGCTGAGGTTCCTTCCTGCGGGGAGGACTGTGTTTGTTTTTTTTTGTGTTTTGTGTAGATCTGTTTTTACATTTTTGTTTTAGATATTTTGGTGTAGTGTTTGGGTTTTTTTGAGTGTGGGAGGATAGGATTTTGGGTATTCAAAAGCTTGTTGAAAGGAGGGGCTGTGTGTCCAAAAGAGCTTTTGAAAAGAGGGGTTCCAGAGGGAGGTTGAAGGGGATTCGAAAGAGCTTCCTCTTAGAACTTGAAGGGGAAATAGCTGGAGATTTTTATGGGCTTCAATTAAGGGGATCTAGGTGGCTGTAGGGTAGCTGTAGGTGGGCTGAAAGGAAGCTGGTCAAGGGGCTGACAGAAAGTTGTAGGGTGGCTGGTCAGGGGCGGCAGCAGCACCAGCCATCATACTTTTTGTTTTTTTTTTTATATTTTTATATAATTAATAATTATTTTTAAATATTATTATTAATAATATTATCATTAAAATTAAAATAGTAGACTCGAATAAAATTGGTGTCTATAACTGCCCCTCTTTGCACATTACTGAGATTCTGGAATAGGGCAAAGACAAAGACAATGATTTTGTCTGAAAGCAAATCGTAATTTTTTTTAAAAAAAACATAAAACGATTGGGATGACATCGCAAGTCAAAAAATAATGAATCGATTGAGATAATATCGCGAATCGAATTTATGCCCGGAAGTCTTACAAATCATGCCCGGAGGTCTTACAGAATCGATTGGGATAAACCGCAAGTTAAAAAATAAAGAATCAATCGAGATAACACCGCGAATCAAATTTATGTCCGGAAGTCTTACAAATCATGCCCGGAGGTCTTACAGAATCGATTAGGATAAACTGCAAGTTAAAAAATAAAAAACTGATCGGGATAACACCGCGAATCGAATTTATGCCCGGAGGTCTTAGACATCATGTCCGGAGGTCTTACAAAATCGATTGGGATAACACCACAAGTCAAAAGATAAAGAATCGATTGAGATAACACCGTGAATCGAATTTATGCCCGGAGGTCTTAGAAATCATGCCTGGAGGTCTTACAAAATTGTTCGGAGGTCTTAGAAATCATACCTGGAGGTCTTACAGAATTGACTGGGATAACACCGCAAGTCAGAAATAAAGAATCGATTGGGACAACATCGCGAATCAAAATTATGCCCGGAGGTCTTACAGAAATGACTGGGATAACATCGCGAGTCAAAGATAAAGAATCGATTGAAACAACATCGCGAATCAAAATCATGTCCAGAGGTCTTACAAATCATGTCCGGAGGTCTTACAGAATTATCCAGAGGTCTTAGAAATCATGTCCGAAGGTCTTAAAAATCATGCTCGAAGGTCTTACAGAATTGCCCGGAGGTCTTAGAAATGATGCCCGGAGGTTTTAGACATCATGCCCAGAGGTCTTATAGAATCATGCCCGGAGATCTTACAGAATTGACTAGGATAACACCATAAGTCAAAAGATAAAGAATTGATCAGGATAACACCGCGAATCGAATTTATGTCCGGAGGTCTTAGAAAATCATACCCGGAGGTCTTACAAAATCATGCTTGAAGGTCTTATAGAATTACCCGAAAGTCTTAGAAATCATGCCCGGAGGTTTTAGACATCATGTTCAGAGGTCTTACAGAATTGACTAAGATAACACCATAAGTCAAAAGATAAAGAATCGATTAGGATAACACCGCAAATTGAATTTATGCCCGGAGGTCTTAGAAAATCATGTCCGGAGGTCTTACAGAATCATGCCCGAAAGTCTTACAGAATTATCCAGAGGTCTTAAAAATCATGCCCGGAGGTCTTACAAAATTGACTGGGATAACACCGTAAGTCAGAAATAAAGAATCGATCGGGACAACACCGCGAATCGAAATTATGCCCAGAGGTTTTAGAAATCGGAGGTCTTATAGAATTATGCCCGGAGGTCTTATAAATCTCAAAATCTTTGAATGCTCCTCATAATCAAAGCCAATGAAACTTTAAATTTTGAAAATCTTTTAAAACATGGCTTTCGCCTGATTAAAGATTTTTGAGACTCTAAAGATCTTTTCTGAGGAAGGTTCCTTCTAAGTAGAGGCTTTGAAATCTTGATTCAAATTGGTTCCTCTTAAACAGAGACTTTGAAATCTTGATTGAGAATGGTTCTTCTTAAACAAAAACTTTAAAACTTTAAAAACATGCCCCCATTTTTTTTGTTTTTAATACTTACAAAGTTGATAAAAGCAAACATGATACAAATGTCTATTCTCATCAAATGATGCTAATGGAAATGTCAATGCTGACATAAGAATGCAAATGCTTAATACATTTGACTTTTTCACAATGCAAATGACAATGTCCTTTTCATGTAGATGCCTCTACAAATACCTTTTCTTAAGATGCAGATGCCATGATGTAAATGTAAATTCTTCTTATGGTGTGAATGCAAATGTCTTATACAAGTGATGCAAATACGAATATCTTTCTTGTGATGCAGATACCATGATGCAAATGCAAAAACTCTTCTTGCCCCACTTTTTTTTGAAAAATTTTTGTTTAAATTTTCATTGTTTTATTTTCACCAAAAAATGATCTCAGTATTATGTGCAAAATGCTCCAATAATCTTGAAAATTTTCAAAAGTGATTAAAAATTGCCCCACAAAAAGTATCTTTGAATTGAACGAAAAAATTTAAAACTCAAGACTTTTGAATCTCTTGAAAATTGATGATTACTATTTGGAAGGCTCATAGGTGAGGTAATTGATAATTTAATTTTTTTACTGGTGGCATATCTCATGTAAAGCTCAGCGAGGGTTGCAAGGATTTCTCTTGGGTTCCCAAAAGAGATAATTTTTTTAAAATACTTTTTTTATTGAAAACGTGATACTCCAATGTGAGTCAAAACTAGTCATTACTCTTCAAACAAGATTTGAGAAGAAGATAAGGCTGACTTTTTTTTTTTTTAAGAAAGGTCTTTAATGGGTACTGGTCCTTCAAGAGGCTTTGTATTGAGACTTTTTATTTCGGATAGAACCTTGGAACTTTGAAATTCATTATGAGGCCTCAAAAATGACTTTAGCTCTAAACTGCCCTTTTGGAGTTTTTACCTTAGAGCTATATTTTATTAATAAAGAATTCAACAAGTATATACAAATTCAAGGATAGTACTCTTTAATCCAAGTATCCACATTTGATCAAAATGGGCTTTTCAGGGTGTATAATGTAGGCCGAGGTTGAGGGTTCTGAAAGAATGGATAAATAGGCTTAAAATATGTTATTCAGGGTGATTAGGCCAAGGATCTTGATGAGCATTCTCTGACTTTCTTCTTTTGCCCCCCCTTTTTTTTGAAACATTTGGCTTTAATTTCAGTAACTTCACGCACCCCTTTTTTTTTGCCTTGAATTCTCATTTTCAAGGTACATATATTTTTTTTTCAAATTCTAATTGAAGCTTCAGATTCTTATCTCTAAGGTTTCTTTGTTTTGCCTTAGAAATACTTAACTTTATCTTTGGCTATTCACTTTCTTGAATTTTGAAATTTTAATCGAAGCCTTGTTCACTTTTTACCTCAGACTTTCACCTCCGAAGGGCATGTTAGATACTTTCAATATCAGATACTTTTCTTAAAGTTAATCTTGAATGTATCCTAATTCTTCCCCCTAATGTAGAAAATGACCCTTGGCTAGAGTTTATTTTGGAACAAAAAATTTAATAGGCTCAAATGGGTAGCAAATGGATAATTTTTATGTACGAGAAGGATAGAGAAAGATGGCCATTCATCATTTCAAACATAATAACTTAGGTAGAAGAGCAAATCATTCAATATGTCCCTTTTTTTTCTTCTTTTTTTGTTTTTTTTTTTTTTATTTATTTTTTATGCCCCATCCTTTTTTAATCAAGGTTCTAACGACGATTAAGTCGTATAGGATCAATCGTATAGTTCAAAAAGGCTCTTTGGGCTCTAAAATTTTTT
>NW_019168183.1:0-27497 GCF_002303985.1 Durio zibethinus
TTTCCAAATAAGCTAGTATGAATTGCAAAAAATTGTTTTATGACAAAACAAAAATATTTTGAAATAGATAATTGTTCATATGGTCATAACTATTTGAACTATTTGGCAAATAAATTTTATTTTAAACTTTTTATTAATTATTAATTTTAAGAATATTTTATATTAGTATTTTTATTTTGAATAAGCTTTATGAACTGAAATAATTGTTTTATGCAAAACAAAAGGTTATAATAATTTGAATTATAAATTTAAATAGTATAACTATTTAAACTTGTTGGTAAAAGATTTTTTTTCAAATCTTTACTTATTATTTTTTGAAATATTAATAAATTTATTATTTTATTTAAAAAAGCTTGTATATGAAAAAATATTTTATGACTAAATAAAAGGTAAAATGATTTGAAATAGATATTTAAATGCATACTATTTAAATTGACTCGGTAAATAGATTATTTTAAATATCTTCATTAATTTTAGAATATTATAAATTAGTATTATTTTTAACTAAGCTCTATGATTCAAACAATTGTTTTATGACAAAACAAAGATCTTAACATTTGAGATTGATAATTGTTCAAACAATCATAACTATTTGAATTTCGGTAAACATATTTATTTTTTAAATCTCTTACTTATTAATTTTGATATTAATAAATTAGTATTATTTTATTTTGAATAAGTTTTTATGAAAAATAATTGTTTTATGACAAAACAAAAAGTCATAACAATTTGAAATAGATAATATTTCAAATGGCATAATATTTAACTTTCGTAAACAAATTTATTTTTTAAGTTTCTTACTTATTATTTTAGTAAGTATTAATAAATTAGTATTATTTTATTCTAAGCTTGTATTACTGAAACAATTGTTTTGTGACAAATTAAAAGGTTATAATGATTTAAATAGAATTGTTCAAATAGTAATAACTATTTGAACTTGTTTGAAACACATTTTTTTATATCTTCTTATTAATTTTTGAATGTTAATAAATTAGTATTAATTTTATTCTGAATAAGCTTGTATAACTGAAACAATTTTTTTATGACTAAACAAATGGTCAAAACGATTTTCAAATAGATAACTATTCTAATAATCTTAACCATTTAAAACTAATTCGATAAACAAATTTATTTTTAAATATTCTTATTAATTTTGAAATATTATTAAATTAGAATTACTTTAATCAGAATAAGCATGTATGAATAAAACATTGTTTTTATGATAAAAGAAAAGGTCATAAAGATTTGAAAATAGATAATCATTCACATAGTCTTAACTATTTGAATTGGTTCAGTAATTAGATTTATTTTTAATTTTTTTGACTATTAAGTTTCAAAATATTATTAAATTAGTATTATTTTATTTTGAATAAAGTAGTATGAATAGGACCAATTGTCTGATGACAAAATAAAAAGTTATAATGATTTGAAATAGATAATTATTCAAATAGTCCAAAACTATTTAAAATGGTTTAGTAAATAGATTTACTTTTAAATCTCATTAATAATTCTTGAAATATTATAAATTAGTTTTTATCATAAACTTAATGAATAAAAAAAATTTTTTTAAACAAGCTTATTCAAAATAAATAATAATTAATCATAAATTAATATATACAATTTTTTTTTACGAAAATTAAATAGTATAATATTTACAATTTCTATTTGCAAAATTGTTAAATAGTTATTTAAAAAATTGTTTAATCATAATTATTGAATTAAAAGTAAACTAATTTATTTTTTAAATTTTAATTATTAACTTTTGAAATTTAAAACAGTAGTATTATTTATTTTGGAACGTTTTGTGACTATAAAATTGTTTATGAAAAACAAAATCATAATATTTTAAATTGAAATTATTAGATAGTGATAATAATTAAACTTGTTTAGTAAACAAAGTTATTTTTTCAAATCTCTTATTAATTTTTTGAATTTTATTAAATTTTTTTATTTTATTCTGAATAAGCTTGTATGAATTGAAACAATTATTATATGACTAAACAAAGGGTCAGAATAATTTGAAATTAAAAATTATTCTAATAGTCTTAAATATTTGAACTAGTTAAGCAAATACTAATTTTTAGAACATTATTAAATTAGTATTATTTTTATCCAAATAAGCTTGTATGATTAGAAACAATTGTTTTATGAGAAAACAAATATCATAATGATTTGAGATTGATATTTGTTCAAATAGTCATAACATGCTTTTTAATTATTGAAATATTAATAAAGTAGTATTTTTTTATTTCGGATAATTTTTAATGAATTGAAACAATTATTTTATGTCAAAATAAAAGGTCTAACAACTTTAAATAAATAATTGTTCAAATACTCAAATCTATTTGAACTTGTTCGGTGAATAGATTTTTTTTAAATCTCTTACTCATTAAATTTTTGAATGTTAATAAATTAGTATTACTTTATTCTGAATAAGCTTGTATAAATTAAAATAATTATTTTTGGACTAAACAAAAGGTCAAAATGATTTGAAACATAAAATTATTCTAATAGTCTTAACTATTAGAACTAGTTTGGCAAACATTTTTTTTAATCTCTTACTTTTTAATTTTTGGAATATTATTAAATTAGTATTATTTTAATCTAAATAAGTTTGTATGAAAAGAAACAATTGTTTTACGATGAAATAAAGATCATAATGATTTGAGATAGATAATTCTTTACATAGTCAAAACTATTTAAACTGTTTCTGTAACAAATTTAGTTTTTAAATCTTTTATTAATTTTCAAAATATTAATATATCAGTATTATTTTATTTTGAATAATTTTGCATGAACAAAAATAATTGTTTTATTAAAAAATAAAAGGTCATAATGATTTGAAATAGATAATTGTTCAAATGGACATGACTTTTTGAACTTGTTTGGTGAACATATTTTATTTTTAAATCTCCTACCTATTAATTTTCAAAATATTAATAAAATAGTATTATTTTGTTTTGAATAAACTTGTATGAATAGAAACAATTGTTTTACGACAAAACAAAAGATCATAACTATTGAAAAAATAATTGTTCAAATAGGTATAATAACTATTTAAACTTACTCAGTAAATAGATTTATTTTTTAAATCTTATTAATTTTTGGAATATTAATAAACTAGTATTATTTTATTTCGAATACGCTTGTATGAATAGAAACAATTGGTTTATGACAAAACAAAAGGTCATAACTATTTGAAATACATAATTCTTTAAATAGTCGTAACTATTGAACATGTTCAGAAAATAGATTTATTTTTATAATTTTTTCTTATTAATTTTTTGGAATATTAAAAATTAATATTATTTTATTTGGAATAAGCTTGTATGAACAAAAAATTATTTATGACAAAACAAATGTCATAACGATTTGAAATAGAAAATTATTCAAATAATCATAACAATTCAAACTTGTTCAGTAAATAAATTCATTTTTTAAATCTCTTGCCCATTAAATTTTTGGAATATTAATAAATAAGTATTATTTTATTTCAAATAAGCCTATATGAATTGATACAATTGTTTTATGATGAAACAAAAGGTTATAACGATTTGAAATAGATAATTATTCAAATAGTTATGACTATTTGAACTTTTTAGGTAAACATATTTGTTTTTTGAATCTCTTACTTATTAATTGTTGAAATATTGATAAATTAATATTACTCTAATCCAAATAAGCTTCTATGAACAAAAACTATTTTATGACAAAACAAAGAGTCATAACGATTTAAAATAAATAATTGTTCCAAATAGTTATAACTATTGGAATTTATTCGGTAATAGAGTTGTTTTTTAAATCTTTTACTTATTAAGTGTTTGAATATTAATAAATTTGTATTATTTTAATTGAAATAAGCTTGTATGAATAGAAAAAATTATTTTATGAACAAAACAAAAGGTTATAGCAATTTGAAATAGGTAATTCGCTCAAATAGTCATAACTATTTGAATTTAATTCGATAAACAGATTCAGTTTTAAATCTTTTTACTTATTAATTTTTGGAATATTAATAAATTAAAATTAAATTATTCCAAATAAGCTTGTAGGAACAGAAAACAATTGCTTTGTGACAAAACAAAAGGTCATAATGATTTGAAATAGATATTTGTTCAAATAGTCAAAATTATTTGCATTGGTCAAGCCAATGAATTCATTTTTTAAGTCCATTACTTATTAATTTTTAGAATATTAATAAATTAACATTACTTTATTCTGAATAAGATTGTATCAATAGAAAAAATTGTTTTATGACAAAACAAATAGTCATAACAATTAGAAATAAATAATTGTTCAAATTGTTATAACTAATTAAACTGATTTGGTAAATTAATTTATTTTTTAAATATCTTATTAATTTTTAAAATATTAATAAATTAATATTATTTTATTAAGAACAAACTTATATGAACAAAAACATTTGTTTTACTACAAAACAAAAAGGTCATAACCATTTGAAATAGATAATTATTCATATAGCCTTCACTAATTGAATTGGTTTGGCAAACAAATTTACTTTTTAAATCTCTTAGTTATTAATTTTCATAATATTATTAGATTAGTATTATTTTATTCTGAATAAGTTTGTATGAACATAAATAATTGTTTTATGACAAAACAAAAGGTTATAACAATTTGAAATATATAATTGTTCAAATAGTCATAACTATTTGAACTAGTTCAATAAACAGATTTATTTTTTAAATCTCCTACTCAATAATTTTTGAAATATTAATAAATTAGTACTATTTTATTCCGAATAGGCTTATATGATGAAAAAACAAATGTTCATAACAATTTGAAATAAATAATTGTTCAAATTGCCATAATTATTTAAACTAGTTCGATAAATTGATTTATTTTTTCAATCTCCAACTTCTTAATTTTTGAAATGTTAATAAACTAATATTATTTCATTTTGGATATACTTTTATGAACTGAAATAATTATGTTATTATAAAACAAAATGTCACAACGATTTTAAATAGATAATTGTTCAAATAGTCCTAACTATTTGAATTTGTTCGGTAAACAAATTTATTTTTTAAACTTTTTTGCTTATTAATTTTTTGAATAAAATAGTATTATTTTATTTAGAATAAGCATGTATGAACTGAAACAATTGTTTTATGACTAAACAAAAGGTTAGAACGATTTGAAATAGATAATTGTTCTAATAGTCTTGACTATTTGAATTAGTTCGGCAAACATATTTATTTTTTAAAACTCTTATTAATTTTAGAATATTATTAGTTTAGCAATATTTTACTCCAAATATGCTTGTATGAATAGAAGCAATTGTTTTATGACAAAACAAAGATCAAAATGATTTGAGATAGATAATTGTTCAAATAGTCATAACTATTTGAACTGGTCTACTAAATAGATTTAGTTTTTAAATCTTTTGCTTATTAATTTTTGAAATATTAGTAAAGTAGTATTATTTTATTTTGGATAAGTTTTTATGAGCTAAAACAATTGTTTTATGACAAAACAAAAGGTCATAACAACTTTAAATAGATAATTGTTCAAATACTCAAATCTATTTGTTCTTCAGTAAACAAATTTATTTTTTTAAATCTCTTGCTGATTAATTTTTCAAATGTTAATAAGTTAGTATTACTTTATTTTAAATAAGCTTGTATGAACTAAAATAATTGTTTTATGCCTAAACAAAAGGTCAAAATGATTTGAAATTGATAATTGTTCTAATAGTCTTAATTATTTGAATTAGTTTGACAAACACATTTATTATTTTAAATCTTTTACTTATTAATTTTTGAAATATTATTAAATTAGTATTGTTTTAATCTAAATAAGCTTGTATGAAAAGAAACAATTGTTTTATGACAAAATAAAGATCATAACGATTTGAGATAGATAATTATTCAAATAGTTATAACAATTTGAAATGTTTTCTTGAACAGATTTAGTTTTTAAATCTCTTATTAATTTTCAAAATATTAATATATTAGTATTATTTTATTCTAAATAATTTTGAATGACTAGTTTGTTTTATGCAAAACAAAAGGTCATGATGATTTCAAATAGATAATTTTTCAAACATACATGACTATTTGAACTTGTTCAGTAAATAGATTTATTTTTTAAATCTCCTACCTATTAATTTTTAGAATATTAATAAATTAGTATTATTTTATTCTGAACAAAACTTATATGAACAAAAACATTTGTTTTATGACAAAACAGAAGGTCATAACAATTTTAAATAGATAATTATTCAAATAACCATAATTATTTGAACTGGTTAGGTAAACGAAATTATTTTTTAAATCTCTTAATTATTAATTTTTGAAATATTAATAAATTCATTTTATTTTATTCCAAATAAGCTAGTATAAATTGAAAAAAATTGTTTTATGTCAAAACAAAAGGTCATAACAATTTGAAATAGATAATTGGTCATATAGTCTTAACTATTTAAACTGGTTCGGCAAAAAAATTTATTTTTTAAATCTCTTAGTTATTAGTTTTTGGAATATTATTAGATTAATATTATTTTATTTTGAATAAGCTAGTATGAACAAAAATAATTATTTTATGACAAAACAAAAAGTTATAACGATTTCAAGTATACAATTGTTTAAATAGTCAAAACTATTTAAATTGATTTGGTAAGCAAATTTATTTTTTTAAATCTCTTACTCATTAATTTTTAAAAGATTAATAAATTAGTATTATTTTATTTCGATTAAACTTGTATGATAAAAACAATTGTTATATGACCAAACAAAAGCTAATAATGATTTGAAATAGATAATTACTGAAATGGCCATAATTATTTGAGCTGGTTCGGTAAACATATTCACTTTTTAAGTCATTTACTTATTAATTTTCAAAATATTAATAAATTAGTATTATTTTATTTTGAATAAGCTTGTATGAATTGATACAAATGTTTTATGACCAAAGAAAAGGTCATAACAATTTTAAATAGATAATTGTTCAAATAGTCAAACTATTTAAATTTATTTGGTAAACAAATTTATTGTTTAAAACTCTTCCTTATTAATTTTTGAAATATTAAGAAATTAGTATTATTTTATTTTGGATAAGATTTTATGAACCGAAATTTTCAAACAAAGGTTAATGATTTAAAAAATTGTTCAAATAGTCATAACTATTTAACTTGCTTGATAAACATATTTATTTTTTTGAAATCTTTTGCTTATTAATTTTTTGAAGCTAATAAATTTGGATTATTTTATTCTAGATAAGCTTGTAAGATATGAAACAAATATTTTATGACTAAACAAAAGGTCAAAACGATTTGAAATAGATAATTATTCCAATAGTTTTAACTATTTGAACTAGTTCGACAAACACAGTTATGTTTTAAATCTCTTATTAATTTTTGAAATATTATTAAATTAGTATTATTTTTAACCAAATAAGCTTCTAATACCAAAAACAATTGTTTTATGACAAAACAAAGATCTTAAAAATTTAAGATTGATAATTGTTCAAATAGTCATAACTATTTGAACTGGTTTGGTAAATAGATTTATTTTTTAAATCTCTTATTAATTTTTGAAATATTAATAAATTAGTATTATTTTATTTCGAATAAACTTGTATGATAAAAAATAATTGTTTTATGACAAAACAAAATGTCATAATGATTTGAAATCGATAATTGTTCAAATGGCCATAATTATTTTAACTGATTCGGTAAACATATTTATTTTTAAAAATTTTTTACTTATTAATTTAGGAAATATTAATAAATTAGTATTATTTTATTCCATCTAAGCTAGTATTACTTGAAACAATTATTTTATGACAAATCAAAAGGTTATAACAATTCTAAATAGACAATTGTTCACATAGTAATAACCATTTGAATTTATTCGGTAAACAGATTTATTTCTTAAATCTCTTTCTTATTAATTTTTGAATGTTAATAAATTAGTATTAATTTATTCTAAATAAGCATGTATGAACTAAAACAATTATTTTTTGACTAAACAAAAGGTCAAAATGATTTGAAATAGATAACTGTTCTAATAGTCTTAACCATTTGAACTGATTCAATAATCAAATTTATTTTTTAGATCTCTTACTTATTAATTTTTGAAATATTATTAAGTTATTATTATTTTAATCTGAATAAGCTTGTACGCACATAATAATTGTTTTTTCACAAAACAATGGGTCACAATGATTTGAAATAGATAATTGTTATAATAACAATTATTATATGACAAAATAAAAAATAATAACGATTTGAAATATATAGTTGTTCAAATGGCCATAATCATTTGAACTGATTTGGTAAACTAATTTATTTTTTAAATCTCTTACTTATTAACTTTTGAAAATTAATAAAGTAGCATTATTTTTATTTTGGATAAGCTTTTATAAACTAAAACAATTGTTTTATGGCAAAACAAAAAGTTATAACAATTTTAAATAGATAATTGTTTAAATATTCATAAGCATTTGAACTTGTTCAATAAATAAATTTATTTTTTCAAATCTATTGCTTATTAATTTTTTGAATGTTAATAAATTAGTATTATTTTATTTCGAATAAGCATATATGAATTGAAACAATTATTATATGACTAAACAAAAGGTCAGAACAAAATAAAATAATACTAATTTATTAACATTCAAAAAATTAATAAGCAAGAAATAAAAAATAAATCTATTTACTGAACAAGTTCATATATTTATGACTGTTTGAACAATTATATATTTCAAATTATTATGACCTTTTATTTTTATTGTAAAGCGTATCTAAAATAAAATAATATTACTTATTAATATTTCAAAATTTGATAAGTTAGAGATTTAAAAAATAAATTAGTTTATCAAATTAGTTCAAAAAATTATGGCCATTTGAATAATTATCTATTTCAACTCATTATGAACTTTTGTTTTGTCATAAAATAACTGTTTTTCATCATACAAGCCTATTCGATATAAAATTTTATAATACTAATTTACTAATATTTAAAAAATTAATAAGTAGGAGATGTAAAAAATAAATCTGTTTACTAAACTAGTTCAAATAGTTATGACTATTTGAACAATTATATATTTCAAATTATTATAACCTTTTGTTATGTTATAGAACAATTATTTCTGTTCATACAAGTTTATTCGAAATAAAATAATACTAATGTAATAATATTTTGAAAATTAATAACTAAGAGGTTTAAAAAATAAATGTATTTGCCAAACCAATTTAAATAGCTAAGACTATATGAACAATTCTTTATTTTAAGTCATTATTACCTTTTGTTTTGTCGTAAAATAATTTTTTTAGTTCTTAGTAACTTATTCAGAATAAAATAAAACAAATTTATTAATATTTCAAAAATTAGTAAGTAAGGGATTTAAAAAATAACTTTGTTTACCAAACTAGTTCAAATAATTATGACTATTTGAACAATTATCTATTTCAAATCATTATTACCTTTTGTTTCATCATAAAACAAATGTTTTTGTTCATATAAGTTTATTTGAAGTAAAATAATATTAATTTATTAATATTTTGAAAATAAAAAAATAAGAGATTTAAAATATAAATTTGTTTACTAAACCAATTCAATTAGTTATACTATTTGAACCATTATTTATTTTAAATTGTGATGACCATTTGTTTTGTCATAAAAGAATTGTTTCTATTCATACAGTCTTATTTAGAATAAAGTAATGCTACTTTATTAACATTCTAAAAATTAATAAGTAACGGATTTAAAAAATGAATTTGTTGGACAAGTGCAAATAGTTATGACTGTTTGAATAATTATTTATTTCAAATTCTTATGACCTTTTGTTTTATCACAAAACAATTGTTTCTATTCATACAAGCTTATCTAAAATAAGATAATTCTAATTTATTAATATTCTAAAAATTATTAAGTAAGAGATTTAAAAAATGAATTTGTTTACCGAACAAGTTCAAATAGTTATGACTATTTGAACAAGTACTATATCAAATTGCTATAACTTTTTGTTTTGTCATAAAAAATTTTTTCTATTCATACAAGCTTATTTTAAATAAAATAATTCAAATTTGCTAATATTCCAAAAATTAATAAGTAAAAATTTAAAAAAAAAGTTTTCTAAGCACATTCAAATATTTATGACTATTTGATCAACTATCTATTTCAAATAGTTATGACCTTTTGTTTTGCCATAAAGAAATTGTTTCTATTCATACAAGCATATTTGAAATAAAATAATACTAGTTTATTAATATTCCAAAAATTGATAAGTAAAAGATTTAAAAAATAAATCTGTTTACCGAGCAAGTTCAAATAGTTATGATTGTTTGAACAATTGTTTGTTTAAAATAGTTATGATCTTTTGTTTTGTCATAAAATAATTGTTTCTATTCAAACAAGTTTATTTGGAATAAAAAATACTAATTTATTAATATTTTAAAAATTAATAGGTAGGAGATTTAAAAAATAAATCTATTTACTGAACAAGTTTAAATAGTTATGTCCATTTGAGCAATTATCTATTTGAAATCGTTATAACATTTTCTTTTGTCATTAAACAATTGTTTCTGTTTGTGAAAATTTTTTAGAATAATATAATAATGATTTATTAATATTTTAAAAATTAATAAGAGATTTAAAAATAAATTTGTTTATGGAAATGGTTCAAATAGTTATGACTATTTAAACAATTATCCATCTCAAATCGTTATGATCTTTATCTATGCTTTGTTTGATACCTAATTCAAATGTGAGAATTTGTATTTTTTTTGTTACTCAATTTTTAAAAATCAATTGATTTTTATTTATTTACTGAGCTTTACGAAGTTTACTTGTCAATTTCTTGACAAGGCCTATTCTTTAATATAAGGTAGGGCCTCATTTAAAAATTTGATATGCATAAAATGGATTAATTTGTTTTTTATATTTGTTTTGATCTTATTGTATATATTATGGTTTGTTTTGATATTTGCTATTAATTGTTTTTTATTGTATCTTTAAGTGACCCAAATTCACCATCAACACAATCACCTTCAACACAAGATTTGGATTGAGAGCTTGAAGATAAGATTACGATGACTACCTATTTCATAGTTTTGATACTCTTTGGTTTTTAAACAATATTATTTCTATATGATTTTAGGGTAGACTTTAGAGAATGCACTACATTTAAAAACTAATTCAAATATTTGGTGGATTTGTAAGAACACTGCATTAGATTATTCTACCAAAATGACTATGACAATTTTATTTTATATATAAGATTTAATGATGTTAATTGTGTCACTAATACTGTGATGATTTATCTTTCATTACTAATATAATTTTATCATTTATTTAGTTATGATTAAATCATTTAATGACCTTTTTTTATATATATCTAATGAATCTAATGTCACAAAAAAAGCATAAGGTGACATTTGATTTTATTGTGACATTTGACATTATCTTACAATAATTTGTGACAATAATTGTGTCACCAATATTGTGACAATTTATCTTTTGTCACTAATATATTAGATTTTATCATTTATTTTGTGATGGTTATAGCCTTCAATGATGTTTTTCTTCATAAATAACTAACAAAAACTAACATCATAAAAAAAGCATAAGGTGATGTGTAATTTTATTGCACATTTGACAATATCTTATAATCATTGGTGATGATAATTATGTCACAAATTCTATAATGATTTACCTTTCATCATAAACATATCAGATTTTATCATTTATTTTGTGACAATTATAGCCTTTAACGATGTTTTTGTTTATAAATAGTTGATGAAAACTAATGTCACAAAAATTAACGCATAAGGTGACGTTTGATTTTATTGTCACAATAGACATTATCTTACAATCATTGATAGCGATAATTTTGTCACTAATACTATGATGATTTACCTTTTGTCACTAATATATTAGGTTTTCTCATTTTTTTGTGACAAATATAGCCTTAAATGACTTTTTTTTTCCATAAATAGCTAATGAAAACTAACATCACAAAAAAAAAAACATAAGGTGACATTTTATTTTATCATCACGGTAGATTCACAATAGGTGATGATATTTTGCTTTCATCATATTAGACCTTTTAACAACGGTGCAAACGTGACAAACGTCATGACGTTTAATTTTTTATCATGAAATATATAGGGTGACAAAAAACAAATATTTAGTAACATTATTTGATGCACCACTAATGACCAAATTTGTTGTAGTGCTTATTCAATAAATAGATTAATTTTTTAAATCTTTTGCTTATTAATTTTCCAAATGTTCATAAATTTAGATTATTTTTTTCCGAATAAGCTTCTAAGACATGAAACAAATATTTTATGACTAAACAAAAGGTTTGAACGATTTGAAATAGATAATTATTCTAATAGTTTTAACTATTTGAACTGGTTCAACAAATACATTTTTTTAATCTCTTATTAATTTTTGAAATATTATTAAATTAGTATTATTTTTAACCGAATAAACTTCTATGATTAGAAACAATTTTTTACAAAAAAACAAAGATTTTAACAATTTGAGATTGATAATTGTTTAACTAGTCATAACTATTTGAATTGGTTCAGTAAACAGATTTATTGTTTAAATTTGTTACCTATTAATTTTTGAAATATTAATCAATTAGTATTATTTTATTTTGAATAAGCTTGTATGATCAAAAATAATTGTTTTATGACAAAATAAAAGGTCATAATGATTTGAAATAGATAATTATTCAAATGGCCATAATTATGTTAACTGATTTGGTAAACATATTTATTTTTTTAATTTCTTATTAATTTAGGAAATATTAATAAATTAATATTATTTTATTCCATTTAAGCTTGTATTAATTGAAACAATTATTTTATGACAAATTAAAATGTTATAATGATTTTAAATAGATAATTGTTCAAATAATAATAATAACTATTTGAACTTGCTCAGCAAACAGATTTATTTTTTAAATCTCTTTCTTATTAATTTTTTAAATGTTAATAAATTAGCATTAATTTATTCTGAATAAGCTTGTATGAAATGAAACAATTGTTTTATGACTAAACAAAAAGTCAAAACGATTTGAAGTATATAATTATTCTAATAGTCTTAACTATTTGAAATGATTCAGTAAACAAATTTATTTTTTAAATCTCTTACTTATTAGTTGAAATATTATGAAATTAGTATTATTTTAATCCGAATAAGCTTGTACAAAGAAAATAATTGTTTTATGACAAAAGAAGAGGTCATAACGATTTGAAATAGATAATCACTCATATAGTCTTAACTATTTGAATTGGTTCAGCAATTAAATTTATTTTTTAATTTTCTTGGTTATTAAGTTTTGAAATATTATTAAATTTGCATTATTTTATTTCTAATGAAATAATATAAATAGAACCAATTGTTTGATGACAAAATAAAAGGTTATAATGATTTGAAATAGATAATTATTCAAATAGTAAACACTATTTGAAATTGTTTGGCAAGTAGATTTACTTGTTAAATCTCTTACTGATTAATTTTTTAAATATTAATAAATTAGTATTATTTTATTTCGAACAAACTTATATTAACAAAAACAATTGTTTTATGACAAAACAAAATATAATAACGATTTAAAATAGATAATTGTGCAATTAACTATTTGAACTCGTTTTGTAAATAGAATTATTTTCTAAATCCCTTACTTATAAATTTTTGAAATATTAATAAATTAATTTTATTCTATTTCGAATAAGCTTGTATGAGCTGAAATAATTGTTTTATGACAAAACAAAAGTTTATAACAATTTGAAATAAATAATTGTTCATATAGTCTTAACTGTTTGAACTGGATCGACAAATGAATTTATTTTTTAAATCTTATAGTTATTAATTTTTAGAATATTACTAAATTATTATTATTTTATTCCGAATAAGCTTGTATGAGCAGAAAAATTGTTTTATGATAGAACAAAGGTTATAAAAATTTGAAATAGATAATTGTTCAAATAGTCATAACTATTTAAATTGGTTTAATAAATTGATTTGTTTTTTAAATTTCTTATTAATTCTTGAAATATTAATAAATTAGTATTATTTTATTTAAAAAAAGCTTGTACGTTGAAAACAATTGTTTTATGATAAAACAAAAGGTAATAATGATTTAAAATAGATAGTTATTTAAATGGCCATGATTATTTGAATTGATTCGATAAACTGATTTATTTTTTAAATTTCTTGCTTATTAATTTTTGAAATATTAATAAAGTAGTATTATTTTATTTTGGATAAGCTTTTATGAACTAAAAGAATTGTTTTATGATAAAACAAATGGTCATAATGATTTTAAATAGATAATTGTTGAAATAGTCATAACTATTCTAATAGTCGTAACTATTTGAACTGATTTGGCAAACACATTTATTTTTTAAACCTCTTATTAATTTTAGAATATTATTAAATTAGTATTATTTTTATTTGAATAAGCTTGTATGATCAAAAACAATTGTTTTATGAGAAAAAAGAAAGATCATAATGATTTGAGATTGATATTTGTTCAAATAGTCATAACTATTGAAGTGGTTCAAAAAACAATTTCAATTTTTAAATCTCTTGCTTATTGCTTTTGAAATATTAATAAATTAGTATTATTTTATTTCAGATAAGTTTTTATGAACTTAAACAATTGTTTTATGACAAAACAAAAGGTCATAACGACTTTAAACAGATAATTGTTCAAATAGTCAAATCTATTTCAGCTTGTTTGGCAAACATATTTATTTTTTTAAAATGTATTGCTCATTACTTTTTTGAATGTTAATAAACTAGTATTATTTTATTTTGAATAAGCTTGTATGAACTGAAATAATTATTTTATGACTAAACAAAAAGTTAAAACAATTTGAAATAGATCATTATTCTAATAGTCTTAACTACTTGAACTAGTTTGACAAATACATTTATTTTTTAAATTTCTTACTTACTAACTTTTGGAATATTATTTAATTAGTATTATTTTAATCCAAATAAGCTTGTATGAAAGGAAACAATTTTTTTTTACAAAATAAAGATCATAAAGATTTGAGATAGATAACTGTTCAAATAGTCATAAATATTTGAATTGTTTTGGTAAATAGATTTTGTTTTTAAATCTCTTTTTAATTATCAAAATCTTAATATATAAGTATTATTTTATTTTGAATAATTTTGCATGAACAAAAACAATTATTTTACGACAAAACACTGTCATTATGATTTGAAATAGAAAATAGTTCAAATGGACATGACTATTTGAACTTGTTTGGTAAACAGATTTATTTTTTAAATCTCAAACTTATTAATTTTTAGAATACTAATAAATTAGTTTTATTTTATTTCAAATAAAATTATATGAATAGAAACAATTTTTTTATGAAAAAACAAAAGATCATAACGATTTAAAATAAATAATTGTTCAAATAGTCAAACTATTTGAACTTGCTCGACAAATAAATTTATTTTTTAAATCTTTTACTTATTAATTTTTGGAATTTTAATAAATTTGTATTATTTTATGTCAAAAAAAGGTTTTACAAATAGAAACAATTAGTTTATGACAAAAAAAAAAGGTCATAACAATTTGAAATAGATAATTCTTCAAATAGTCATAACTATTTGAACATGTTTAGAAAACATATTTATTTTTTAAAATTTTACTTATGAATTTTTGGATTATTAATAAATTTAAAATATTTTATTTGGAATAAGTTTGCATGAACAGAACCAATTGTTTTATGACAAAACAAAAAAGTTATAGTGTTTTGAAATAGAAAATTATTCAGATAATCATAACTATTTGAACTTATTTGGTAAATATATATTTTATTTAATTCTCTTACTCATTAATTTTTGGAATATTAATAAATTAGTATTATCTTACTTCAAATAAGCTTATATGAACTGAAACAAGTGTTTTATTGTAAAAGAAAAGGTCATAATGATTTGAAATAGATAATTATTCAAATAGTCATGACTATTTGAAATTATTCAATAAATATATTTATTTTTTAAATCTTTTACTTATTAATTGTCAAAATATTTAGAAATTAATATTATTTTAATCCGAATAAACTTGTATGAACATAAATAATTGTTCTATAACAAAACAAAAAATCATAACAAGTTGAAATAAATAATTACTCAAATAGTCATAACGATTTGAACTTATTTAGTAAACATATTTATTTTTTAAATCTTTTACTTATTAGTTGGCTTAATATTAACAAATTTATATTATTTTATTTGAAATAAGCTTGAATGAATAGAAAATTTTTTTTTACAAAACAAAAGGTTATGCTATTTCAAATAGATAATTATTCAAATGATTATAATTATTTAAATATGTTTAGTAAACAGATTCATTTTTTAAATCTCTTTATTATTAATTTTTGGATTATTAATAAATTAGTATTATTTTATTTTGAATAAGCTTATATGAATTGAAATAATTCTTTTATGACAAAACAAAAAGTCATAACGATATGAAATAGATAATTATTCAAATAGTCATGATTATTTGGTCTAGTTCAATAAATATATTTATTTTTAAAATTTTTGACTTATTAATTGTCGAAATATTAATAAATTAGTATTATTTTAATGCAAATAAGCTTGTATGAATAGAAACAATTATTTTATAATAGAACAAAAAGTCCTAACAATTTAAATAAATAATTGCTCAAATAGTCATAACTATTTAAACTAGTTTGATAAATAGATTTATTTTTTAAATCACTTATTAATTTTTGAAATATTAATAGACTATTATTACTTTATTCTGAACAAACCAAGATGGTTAGGTAAACAAAACAAAAGGTCATAATGATTTGAAATATATAATTCTTCAAATAGTCATAATTATTTGAACTAGTTAGGTAAATAGAATTATTTTTTAAATATCTTATTTATTATTTTTTGAAATATTAGTAAATTCATTTTATTTTATTCCAAATAGGCTAGTATGAATTCAAACAAACCTCTTTTATGACAAAACAAAAGTCATAACGATTTGAAATAGATAATTGTTTATATAGTTTTAAATATTTGAACTTGCTCGGCAAACAAATTTATTTTTTAATTCTCTTAGTAATTAACTTTTGGAATATTATTAGATTAGTGTTATTTTATTTCAAATAAACTTGTATGAACAAAAATAATTGTTTTATGACAAACCAAAAGGTTATAGCGATTTGAAGTTTACAATTGTTCAAATAGTTATAACTATTTGAATTAGTTTCGTAAATAGATTTATTTTTTAAATCTCTTACTTATTAATTTTTGAAATATTAGTAAATTAGTTTTATTTTATTTCGAATAAGCTTGTATGAACTGAAATCATCGTTTTATGATAAAACAAAAAGTCATAATGATTTGAAATATATAATTGTTCTGAATCACTTCAGCAAACAATTTTATTTTTTAAATCTCTTACTTATTAATTTTTGGAATATTATTAAATTAGTATTATTTTATTTCAAATAAGCTTATATGAACTAAAACAATTATTTTATAATAAAGCGAAAGGTTATAACAATTTGAAATAGATAATTGTTCAAACTGGAACTGGTTCGGTAAAAAGATTTATTTTTTAAATCTCCTACTTATAAATGTTTGAAATATTAACAAATTAGTATTATTTTATTTCAAATAGGTGTGTATGATAAAAACAATTGTTTTATGACAAAACAAAATTTTCATAACAATTTGAACTAAATAATTGTTCAAATGCCCATAATTATTTGAACCAATTTGACAAACTGACTTATTTTGTAAATCTCTAACTTATCAATTTTTGAAATATTAATAAAGTAATATTATTTTATTTCAAATAAGCTTTTATGAATTGGAATAATGGTTTTATGATAAAACAAAAGGTCATATTTATTTTAAATAGATAATTGTTCAAACAGTCATAACTATTTGAACTTGTTTGATAAACAGATTTATTTTTTTAATTTCTTATGTATTAATTTTCTAAATGTTAATAAATTAGCATTATTTTATTTCAAACAAGCATATATGAACTGAAAAAATTATTTTATGACTAAACAAAAGGTTAGAACAATTTGAAATAGATAATTGTTCTGATAGTCTTAACTATTTGAATTGGTTTGTCAAACACATTTATATTTTAAATCTCTTATTAATTTTTAAAATATTATTAATTTACCAATATTTTACTCCGAATAAGCTTGTATGAATAGAAACAATTGCTTTATGACAAAACAAAGATCATAATAATTTGAATTGGTTCAATAAACAGATTAGTTTTTGAATCTCTTATTAAATTTTGAAATATTAAAAAATTAGTATTATTTTCTTTTGAATAATTTTGTATGAATCAACAATTGTTTTATGACAAAACAAAATGTCATAACAATTTGAAAAAAATGATAGTTCAAATGGATATGACTATTTGATCTTATTCGATTAACAGATTTATTTTTCAATCTCCAACTTATTAATTTTTAGAATATTAATAAATTAGTATTATTTTATTTCAAATAAAATTGTATAAGTAGAAACAATTGTTTTATGACAAAACAAAATATTATAACAATTTGAAATAAATAATTATTCAAATAGTCACAACTATTTAAACTCTTTCAGTAAACAAATTTATTTTTTAAATCTTTTATTTAATAATTTTTGGAATTTTAATAAATAAGTATAATTTCATTCCGAATAAGCTTTTATGAACAAAAACAATTGATTTATGACAAAACAAAAGGTCATAATGATTTGAAATAGATAATTCTTCAAATAGTCATAAATATTTGAACGTGTTCAGAAAATATATTTATTTTTTAAATTTTTACTTATTAATTTTTGAAATATTAATAACTTTATATTATTTTATTCAAAATAAGCTTGCATGAACATAACCAATTATTTTATGGAAAAACAAAAGGTAATAATGTTTTAAAATAGATAATTGTTTAGATAGTCATAACTATTTGAACATATTCGATAAATAAATTCATTTTTTAATTCTCTTTCTAATTAATTTTTGGAATATTTATAAATTAGTATTATTTTATTTCAAATAAACATATATGAACTAAAACAATTGTTTTATTATAAAACAAAAGGTTACAATGATTTGAAATACATAATTATTCAAATAGTCATGACTATTTGAACTTGTTCGAAAAATATATTTATTTTTTAAATCTTTTACTTATTAATTGTTGAAATATTAATAAATTAATATTATTTTATTTCAAATAAGCTTGTATGAACAAAAACAATTCTTTTATGACAAAATAAAGAGTCATAACAATTTAAAATAAATAATTGTTCAAATAGTCATAAAGATTTGAACTTGTTTGGTAAACATATTTATTTTTTAAATCTTTTGCTTATTAATTGTTTTAATATTAATAAATTAGTATTATTTTATTCAGAATAAGCTTCTATGAACAGAAGAAATCATTTTACGACAAAACAAATGGTTATAGTAGTTTCAAATAGATAAATTGTTGAAATAGACAAACTTGTTCAGTAAACAATTCACTTTTTAAATCTCTTAATTATTAATTTTTGGAATATTAATAACTTAATATTATTTTATTTTGAATAAGCTTATATGAACTGACATAATTTTTTTATGACAAAACAAAAGGTCATAACAATTTGAAATAGATATGTATTCAAATAATCGCAACTGTTTGATCTAGTTCGATAAACATATTTATTTTAAAAAAATTTTAGTTATTAATTATTGAAATATTAATAAATTATTATTATTTTAATCCGAACAAGCTTGTATGAATAAAAACTATTATTTTATAACAAAAAAAGGTCATAACAATTTGAAAGAAACAATTGCTGAAATTGTCATAACTATTTGAAATGGTTCGATAAATAGATTTATTTCTTTAAACCTCTTATTAATTTTGAATATTAGTATATTAGTATTTTTTTTCCAAACAAACTTATATGAATAAAAACATTTTTTTTTATGACAAAACAAAAGGTCATAACAATTTGAAATAGATAATTGTTCAAATATTCATAATTATTTGAACTAGTTAAGTAAACAAAATTATTTTTTAAATCCTTTACATATTAATTTCTAAAATATTAATAAATTCATTTTATTTTATTATGAATAAGCTAGTATGAATTGAAAAATTATTTTATGACAAAATAAAAGTGATTTGAAATAGATAATTGTTCATATAGTCTTAATTATTGGAATTAGTTCGGCAAACAAATTTATTTTTTAAATCTCTTAGTTATTAATTTTTAGATTATTATTATATTAGTATTATTTCATTTGAATAAACTTGTATGAACAAAAGTAATTGTTTTATGACAGAACACAAGGTTAGAATGATTTGAAGTATACAATTATTCAAATAGTTATAATTATTTAAACTGATTTGATAAATAGATTTATTTGTTAAATCTTATACTTATTAAATTTTTAAAGATTACTAAATTAGTATTATTTATTCTGAATAAACTTGTATGATAAAAAATAATTGTTACATGACAAACAAAATGTAATAACAATTTTGGAAATAGATAATTGTTGAAATGGCCATAATTATTTGAACTGATTTGGTAAATGGATTTATTTTTTAAATCACTTATTAATTTTTAGAATATTAATAATTAGTATTATTTAATTTTGAACAAGCTTGTGTGAACTGAAACAATTGTTTTATGACAAAACAAAAAGTCATAATGATTTGAAATAGATAATTGTTCATATAGTCTTAATTGTTTAAACCGCTTTGACAAACAGATTTATTTTTTAAATCTCTTAGTTATTAATTTTTGAAATATTATTAAATTAGTATTATTTTATTCTGAATATGCTTATATGAACTGAAAATTTATTTTATAATAGAATAAAAGGTTGTAACGATTTGAAATAGATAATGTTCAAATAGGAACTAATATAGTAAATAGATTTATTTTTTAAATCTCCTACAAATTACTTTTTGAATATTAATAAATTAGTATTATTTCATTCTGAATAGGCTTATATGATGAAAACTAATTGTTTTATGACAAACAAAAGTTTGTAATAATTTGAAATAGATAATTATTTGAAAGGCAATAGTTATTTGAATCGATTTGATAAATTGACTTATTTTTTAAATTTCTAACTTATCAATTTTTGAACTATTAATAAAGTAGTATTATTTTATTTCAGATAAATTTTTATGAACTGAAACAATTGTTTTATGATAAAACAAAAGGTATATTTATTTTAAATAGATAATTATTTAAAAAGTCATAACTATTTAAACTTACTCCATAAACAAATTTATTTTTTAAAATTTTTTGGTATTAATTTTTTGAATGTTAATAAATTCGTATTATTTTATTTCAAATAAGCTTGTATGAACTTAAAAAAATTATTTTATGACTAAACAAAAGGTCACAATGATTTAAAATAGATAATTGCTCTAATAATCTTAACTATTTGAATTGGTTCGGCAAACATATTTATTTTTTATATCTCTTACTTATTAATTTTTAGAATATTATTAATTTAGCAATATTTTACTCCAAATGAGCTTGTGTGAACAAAACAATTGTTTTATGACCAAACAAAAATCTTAACAATTTGAACTGGTTCGATAAACAGATTTAATTTTTAAATTTTTTATTAATTTTTGAAATATTAAAAAATTAGTATTATTTTATTCTTAATAATTTTGTATGAATAGAAACAATTGTTTTACGACAAAACAAAATGTCATAATGATTTGAAATAGATGATAGTTCAAATGAACATGACTATTTGAACTTGTTCGATTAACAAATTTATTTTTTAAATCTCCAATTTATTAATTTTTAGAATATTAATATATTAGTATTATTTTGTTTCGAATAAAATTGTATGAATAGAACAATTGTTTTATGACAAAACAAAAGATAATAACAATTTGAAATAAATAATTGTTCAAATAGTCATAACTATTTAAACTTGCTTGGTAAATAAATTTATTTTTTAAATCTTTTATTTAATAATTTTTGGAATTTTAATAAATTAGTATTATTTTTATTTCGAATAGGCTTTTATGAATAGAAACAATTAATTTATGACAAAACAAAAAGGTCATAATGACTTGAAATAGATAATTCTTCAAATAGTTATAACTATTCAAATGTGTTTAAAAAACATATTTATTTTTAAAATTTTTACTTATTAATTTTTGAAATATTAATAAATTTATATTATTTTATTTCAAATAAGCTTGCATGAACAAAACCAATTGTTTTATCACAAAACAAAAGTTCATAATATTTTGAAATAGATAATTGTTCAAATAGTCATAACTATTTGAACATGTTCAGTAAACATGTTCATTTTTTAATTCTCTTACTCATTAATTTTTGGAATATTAATAAATTAGTATTATTTTATTTTGAATAAACTTATATAAACTGAAACAATCATTTTATTGCAAAACAAAAAGTCACAATGATTTAAAATAGATAATTATTTGAATAGTCATGACTATTTGAACTTGTTCAGTAAGCATATTTATTTTTTAAATCTTTTACTTATTATTTATTGAAATATTAATAAATTAATATTATTTTAATCTATATAAGCTTATATAATCAAAAACAATTGTTTTATGACAAAACAAAAGGTCATAATAATTTAAAATAAAAATTTGTTCAAATAGTCATAAAGATTTGAATTTGTTCGATAAACAAATTTATTTTTTAAATATTTTACTTATTAATTGTAAATTTTTATTATTTTATTTGAAATAAGCTTGTATAAATATAAAAAAATCATTTTATGATAGAACAAAAGGTTATAGCGATTTCAAATAGATAATTGTTGAAATAGTTATAATTATTTAGACTTGTTCGGTAAATATATTCATTTTTTAAATCTCTTAATTATTAATTTTCAAAACATTAATAACATAGTAATACTTTATTTCAAATAATTTTATATGAATTGAAATATATTTTTTTATGACAAAAGAAAAGATCATAATGGTTTGAAATAGATATTTATTCAAATAGTCATGACTATTTGATCAAGTTTAGTAAATATATTTATTTTAAAAAATTTTTACTTATTAATTGTCAAAATATTAATAAATAAGTATTATTTTAATCCAAAGAAGCTTGTATGAATAGAAACTATTATTTTATGATAGATAAAAAGTCATAACAATTTGAAATAAATAATTCCTCAAATAGTTATAACTATTTGAACTGGTTTGATAAATAAATTTATTTTTTAAATCTCTTATTAATTTTTGAAATATTAATAGATTAGTATTTTTTTATTTTGATCAAACTTATATAAACAAAAATATTTATTTTACAACAAAACAAAAGGTCATAAGGATTTTGTCACAAAATAATTGTTTCTGTTCATACAAGCTTATTTGGAATAACATTATTCGAATTTATTAATATTCCAAAAATTAATAAGAGATTTAAAAAATGAATTTGTTTATTAAACAAGTTCAAATAGTTATGGCTATTTGAACAATTATCTATTTCAATTTGCTATAACCTTTTGTATTGCCATAAAATAATTTTTTCTATTCATACAAGCTTATCTCAAATCTATTTACTGAATAATTTCAAATAGTTATGATTATTTGAACAATTATTTATTTCAAATTGTTATGACCTTTTGTTTTGTCATAAAACAATTACTTTTGTTCATACTAGCTTATTCAAATTAAAATAATATTAATTTGTTAATATTTTGAAAATTAATAAGTAAAAGATATAAAAAAATAAATATGTTTATCGAACAAGTTCAAATAGTAATAACTATTTGAATAATTATCTATTTCAAATCATTATGACCTTTTATTTTGTCATAAAATAATTGTATCAATTCATATAGGCTCATTCAAAATAAAATAATACTAACTTATTACTATTTCAAAAATTAATGAGTAAGAGATTTAAAAAATGAATCTGTTTACTAAACAAGTTCAATAGTTATGACTATTTGAACAATTATTTATTTCAAATCATTATGAGCTTTTGTTTCACCATAAAATAATTGTTTCTGTTCATACAAGCTTATTTCGAATAAAATAACATGAATTTACTAATATTCCAAAGATTAATAAGTAAAAATATAAAAAATAAATATATTTTTTGAACACGTTCAAATAGTTATGGCTATTTGAACAATTATCTATTTCAAAGAGTGATGACTTTTTGTTTTACCATAAAACAATTGTTTTTATTCATAAAAGCTTATCAGAATAAAATGATAATTTATTAAAATTCCAAAAATTAATAAGTAAAAGATTAAAAAATAATTTTGTTTAACTAGTAAGTTCAAATAGTTATGAATATTTAAATAATTAGTTATTTTAAATCGTTATGATATTTTGTTTTGTCATAAAACAATTGTTTCTATTCATACAAAATTATTCAGAATAAAATAATACTAATTTATTAATAGTTTGAAAATTAATAAGAGATTTAAAAACTAAATCTGTTTACTAGACAATTCAAATAGTTATGAGTATTTGAATAATTATCTATCTCAAATTGGTATGATCTTTGTTTTGTCATTAAACAATTGTTTCTGTCTATACAAACTTATTCAAAGTAAAATATTGCTAAACTAATAATATTTTAAAAATTTATAAGAGATATAAAAAATAAATATATTTATCGAATCAGTTCAAATAGTTATGACTATTAGAACAATTATCTATTTCAAATCGTTCTGACCTTTTGTTTAGTTATAAAATAATTGTTTCAATTCGTACATACTTATTCTAAATAAAAATAATATTATTTTATTAACATTCAGAAAATTAATAAGCAAGCAATTTAAAAACATAAATCTGTTAACCAAACAAGTTTAAATAATTATGACTATTTGAACAATTATCATTTTAAAATCGTTATGACCTTTTGTTTTATCATAAAATAATTGTTTCATTTCATAAAACCTTATCCAAAATAAAATAATATTACTTTATTAATATTTCAAAAATTGAAAATTTGGAAATTTAAAACATAAATCAATTTATTCAATCAATTCAAATAGTTATGGCCATTTGAACAATTATCTATTTCAAATCATTTTGAACTTTTGTTTTGTCATAAAACAATTGTTTTTCATCATACAAGCCTATTTAGAATAAAAAAATACTAATTTATTAATATTTCAAAAATTAATAAGTAGAGATTATTTGTTTACTGAACCAGTTCAAATAATTATGACTATTTGAACAATTATATATTTCAAGTGGTTATAACCTTTTGTTTTGTCATAAAACAATTTTTTATGTTCATACAAGCTTATTCGAAATAAAATAATATTAAACTAATAATATTATGAAAATTAATAATTATGAGATTTGAAAATAAATTTGTTTGTTGAACCAGTTCAAATAGTTAAAGCTATATGAATAATTATCCATTTCAAATAATTATGTACTTTTGTTTTGTCGTAAAACAAATGTTTTTGTTCATATAAGTTTGTTTAAAATAAAATAATATTATTTATTAATATTTTGAAAATTAATAAGAGATTTAAAAAATAAATTTGTTTACCAAACTAGTTCAATTAGTTATAACAATTTAAATAATTATTTATTTCATATCGTTATGACGATTTGTTTTGTCATAAAATAATTATTTCTATTGATACAATCTTATTTGGAATAAAGTAATGCTAATTTATTAATAATCTAAAAATTAATAAGTAACAGATTTAAATAATGAATCTGTTCGCCTGACCAGTGCAAATAGTTATGACTGTTTGAATAATTATCTATTTCAAATCATTATGACCTTTTATTTTGTCACAAAACAATTGTTTCTGTTCATACAAACTTATTCAAAATAACATAATTCTAATTTATTAATATTCTAAAAATTAATAAATAAAAGATTTAAAAACTGAATTTGTTTATCGAACAAGTTTAAATAGTTATGACTATTTGAACAATTATCTATTTCAAATCGCCATAACCTTTTATTTTATCATAAAATAATTTTTGCTATTCTTATAAGCTTATTTCAATTAAAATAATACAAATTTATTATCATTTAGATAATTAATGAGCAAAATATTTGAAAAATAAATCTGTTTATCAAATAAGTTCAAATAGTTATGACTATTTGAATTAATATTTATTTCAAATCATTATGACCTTTTGTTTTGCCATAAAACAATTGTTTTTGTTCATACAAGCTTATTCGGATTAAAATAATATTAGTTTATTAATATTTTGACAGTTAATAAGTATAAGATTTTAAAAATAAATATGTTTACTGAACAAGTTTAAATAGTTATAATTATTTGAATAATAATCTATTTCAAATTGCTATGACCTTTTGTTTCATCATAAACAATTGTATCATTTCATATAGGCTTATTTAAAATAAAATAATACTAATTTATTAATACTCTAAAAATTAATGAGAAAGAGATTTAAAAAATGAATTTATTTACTAAACAAGTTCAAATAGTTATGACTATTTGAAAATTTATCTATTTCAAATCATTATGACATTTTGTTTTGTCATAAAATAATTGTTTTTGTTCATACAAGCTTATATTGAATAAAATAATAGAAATTTATTAATATTTCAAAAATTAATAAATAAAAATTTTAAAAATAAATCTATTTCCTGAACACATTCAAATAGTTATGACTATTTGAACAATATCTATTTCAAATTGTCATGAACCTTTGTTTTATCATAAACCAATTGTTTTTGTTCATACAAGCGTATTGAAATAAAATAATACCTATTTTATTAATATTCCAAAATTAATAAGTAAAATATTTAAAAAATAAATTTGTTTACCGCGTAAGTTCAAATAGTTATAACTATTTGAACAATCATTTATTTCAAATAGTTATGATCTTTTGTTTTGTCATAAAGCAATTGTTTCTATTCACATAAGTTTATTCAAAATAAAATAATACTAATTTATTAATATTCTAAAAATTAATAGGTAGGAGATTTAAAAAATAAATTTGCTTACCGGAACAAGTTTAAATAATCATGTCCATTTGAATAATTATCTGTTTCAAATTGTTATGATCTTTTGTTTTGTCATAAAATAATTGTTTCTGTTCATACAAAAATTATTCAAAATAAAATAATACTAATCTACTAAATTTTGAAAATTAATAAGAGATTTAAAAACTAAATCTATTTACTGAAACAGTTCAAATAGTTGACTATTTGAATAATTATCTATCTAAATTCGTTATGCTTTTCATTTTGTCACAAAAAAAATTTGGTTTCTTTTCATACCAGCTTATTTAGATTAAAATAATACTAATTTAATAATATTTTCAAAAAATTAATAAGTAAGAGATTTAAAAAATAAATGTGTTTTGTCAAACTAGGTCAAATAGTTAAGACTATTTTTGTCATAAACAACATTCAAAGTTATTATTAGTTAAACATTATTTATTTCAAATAGTTATGACCTTTTGTTTTGTCATAAACCAATGTTTCTGTTCAAAACATGTGTATTCGAAATAAAATAATGCTAGT